>VZUA01024585.1:5682-16105 GCA_013401035.1 Horornis vulcanius | reverse complement strand
TCCCCCTTGCCCTAAAAAAATCTTTAGCTTCTCTTTGCATGAATACTTTAAAAAACTCCCGGCACAAAAACCCCCAACCAAAACAAAAACAACAAACAAAAAAAAAAAAAACAACAAACAAACAAACAAACAAAACCAAAAAAACACCACAGAAAACCCCACCAAACAAAACCCCAAACCACCCTTTTCCTAAAATAGCAACCTTTGTATCCAACCATTTTTCTAGCTCCTATAGTGGATACAACAGTGAACATCTACACTGTGATTATTTTGTTTTTGAACTATTTTTTTCATATGTTAAACTTGTCTGTGGAGGGTAGGCAGTTTTCAGGTAAATCCATACACATTTGTTGAGTATGCATGGCCAGGGCTTCCAGTGGCCAACCTGAGGCAGGACACAGGAGCCAGTAATGGCCAGGGAAAGGAACCATTCTGCATATTTGGGCTTCCAGGCTGCCAGTCTTGGCTCCTTTCCTCACTGTCCCCAATGTCAGCTCCCTGCCCACGAGGCAGGCAGCTAAAAAGGCCTTTTTTATATATGACACAGAAATCATCATTAAAGAAACTGCACAAATGTGCCTTCTCAAAGGGTATCTCTAGCTAATGCAACAGGAGTAATTTATTGGGTCAGACTGTACAAAGCAGTTCCCTGTAATTTCGTTCTTTTCACGCACTGTTTGGTCATTCTGGAGGGGTGAGAGGAAGGAAGTGAACTGCTTAAGGCACAACAATACTTGCAACACATTCTTTTTTTATGACTGATAACCAGTATCTTCCCTTAAAACATCGCAACCTTTGAAAATCGTTAAAGTTAAATTCTAAGTCGAGTTTCCTGAAGTTATTCTTTCCCTGAGACCAACAAATGTTTCAGGTCTGGAGGGCAAACATACAGCTCCAGTATGTTTCTGACTCATTAGTTTGCTTTTCTCTACAGGATTTAGATTGACATCTATTGGCCTAACTTGTGACACAGCAGCCCAGTTCTTCAAATGTCAGCTCTGTCGTCCCTGCTTTGTCAAACTTTCCCTGCTATAGCAGCTTCAGACTCAGTGTTTTAAAGCAAAATGGTCCAGTTTAGTTTCTAAAGCAGAGCCTACGGATGTGAAAGCAATGTTCACATTATTTCCCACTTTTTATTCGTAACATGTAAAAGATGAAAGCCAAGGATTATGATGTCAATCTTTAAAAAAGAAAATGAAAACTGAAGGGCACTAAACTGAGACTTGATGCTGTGTTAGTCAACTGATTCAGGTCAAAGAATTACTGGCACAGACAGAAAAGACACATTTATTTACAGGAACTTATCTACAACATATTTTTTAATGTAAGTTAAATATAAATGAAATTTCCCTATGCTTAGATGTGTACAGATCACATTCATGTGCACAGAATAGAGTTGCGTATCTTTATTCAACTACACTTTCTTCATTTCCCCCTGCAAAAAAAAATCCTGTATACAGCATACAGCAAGTTGCAAAGACTGCAAAGCTCTAGGCTATCATAATTACAAGAATGTTCACACCCCTTTCTGTCACAGAATGGAGATAGTTGTCTCAACATCACTTGTGGGTGAAACCATGAACCAGACCTTGGGTTCAGTGTGGTTTTATAGGGTGCTTTTGACCATAAAATGCAAATAAAGAGCCTTCTACCAGAGATTTGGAATGGACTAATTTAATTATTCAAGGCTGACTTTTAGGAAGAGGCTGCAGATAAATCAGTGGTTTATTTATTAGAATTGGCCAATAGGAATAGAATATAATAATGTAATTTGCCTTTTCTCAGACAGTAAAAAATGTACTTCTCAGAAAGGTTTACTACTACTAAAATTAGTAGTTCCTTTTCCTGAAGCTCAGGAACATGCAACCTTCAAATTTCATTTGGGTCATGTGAAAGAAGCAAAAGGAAATTCAGAATATTATATGAAACAGAGTCCTTCCTTCTTAGCCACTAGCAAATTAGTGTCAAATATGTTTTCTGGCTTTGTTTCCTCTCTGGAGGAGACAGAATACTTCTATAACCTCACCAAGTTCCTTTAGATTCTGAGCTCATATTAAAAAAAAACCCCAACTTTAAATGTTAAGGTAAACATTTAAAAAAACATATAAAATATTATATTAAACAATGTGTTATTAGTTTACACTATTTTACAGCTTCTTATGGACAGAGAACTTTCTTCATCCCTTTCCTTTTGCCCTAGTCACATACTTTCAGTACCCTGAGCTCCAGATAACAACAGGTTCATAAAATCCCGACTGCCTCAAAATACATCAACCTTCTCCAACAAGAGCAACCAGTTCAATCCTCTGACTCTTGCCAGAAACCCAGGTTTTTATTACTGCTGCATTTTGCTCTCTTCATGGGTACCCATTATGGCATGCTGTCAAAAGCTGAAGTGTTGTACTAAAAATCTTACAGCCCTTCATATTAAAGGCACCTCAATAGAGCTTTTACAACCTCTGGGCAGAAGATTGCAACTTCTAATTCAAGAACTTTGGACCTCACTAATTCTAGAATCAAATATCTCAGAATAGGCTGACCTCATTAACAGTACTGACTTAACCAATTTGTCACAAACCAGGGAGTACAGCTACAAGAAGTGGTTCATTGTTCCATTTAATTTAATTAACTGCTTTCAGATGTGGCTAATGCTTTGCAAACTGTTGTCTTTGTGCCCTTAAAATTTTAGAGTATAAGTTATGCTCCTGTTACTGCTGTATATGACTTAAATTTTTCTGAGTTTCAAGATAGGAAACGAGGTTTCATCTCATTTTTCTATAAAATGCAAGTGGAAGTTGCTACTGTTTTTTGAAATAAATTTATAAACCAGAGATGATTTTTTATAAAACCCAAGCATGTATTCATGCAAAGTCAATGTCATGCTTACACCTACTATGTGCCATCTATAAAACTGTTATAAGAAGCAGCAGACTGCACTCTCTGCCTGACCAACAAGAGGCCTGAACTTGAGGAAGTTTACAATTATTTTCATTATTATGTGGTGCTAGTAACTCCAGAGTCATGGGTTTGGTTCCCATATGGGCCATTCACCTCAGAGTCAGATTCAATGACCCCTGTGGGATCCTTTCCAAATCCAAATATTCTGTGTGATTCTTTGAATTGAGTCAACAAATACAAACAAGACCAGGACCAAAACAACTCTAGTCAGATCAATCAGAGGTGAAACCCTTTCAGCGATGATTTCCTTGGCTGTCCAAAGTTACTTCACAACAAGCTGCTTGTTCTGTACATCTGCACAAGGCAGCATTTTATGCCAACACCTCAAACATCTGAAAATCACCATGCTACACTGCCTTCACTCCTGACTGACACCAACCATGCTTGCCCTGGGTGCCAGGGAGAGCCATGGGTCAGCTGGGTCTTCCTAGCAGGATGGACAGCAGGAACTCGAGGGTAGAGGACTGACTCTCTTATCCCTAAGTCACATCTCTAGGGTCTTGAGGACCCTAGAAGAGATGTCAGTCTCCCCTCAGCATCACTTTATCAGAAAATCTTTCTTACATCATCTTAACAAGTGCTTAAATGCCATGACACAAACAAAAACCACTGAAGAACATTTTCAAGTAGCAGTACAGAACTGGAGGCTTTATTTTTCCTCCCAACAAAATTGTTGTTTCATATGTGAAAATGTGCTTTAAGACAAGGCTTTTGTTTGCTTGCTTTTTGTCGCTATTTAATCTTCCTCCTACATCTGTTTGGTCTCACCATCTTTGATGAAAACAAATAAGACTCTACACAGGCATAAGCACACAGAATAAACTGACTGCAGCAGTGCAAACTTTAAGTGCTTTGATAAAAGTTGTGAGGGGTTTTTTTGCCTCTCATTACCAGGAAGCATGTTTCCACTTATCTTCCCAAGTACTTCCACTTGATACTCTGTCTATCCTTAAGATCAAAGTCAAGAATGTTGAACCAGTGGTGCAAGGTGGGAGAGTGAAGAAGAGGGGGGCATAAAGAGGCACAGGCTGGATCTCAGGAGGAGCATCCCTGGGGGCTCACAAGGCTCCTGGAGTGCAACCCCCCAAGCACTCAGCCCTGTGCAGCCACTGACCCCTGCTCTGTGAGGCACAAACCACCCCAATGACCCTTCTGGGCTACAATCCTGCCACCACATGACTTCGCTTCTCAAAGTGAAGCAACCTTGAGTTGCCAGGTTGTCATGATCATGCTATGCCCTGCAGTAGGCTCCTCCCTGAAGAGACAAGTGAGATTGATTGCACTTGTGATTTGTTCATTTCCACAACTATCTTACCATTAATATTCCTCTCTCATCCATTTGAAACACCCGATAAGCACACAAAATTGATTATAATGTCCAATTCATCAGGTAAAATCTTCTGGGATAGTTTTGTGGGATTTGTTTCCTTTCAGACTCCCTATCTTCAGATAGGAAGAGGGAAAAAAAATATCACAACAAATGGAGTTTCAAAAATTAATTAGTTTAACAAGAGGTGGAAAAATTTCTAACTTCATCAGGGCTGCTTTGTGCCAGTGTAAGAAATTATGTGGTTGCCTTAGTGCAGGTTCTAATTTACGTATCGAAAAGTGCTATATCTCAAAGTACATTAAGATAGCTACATGTTTCTGCTTTAAGTGCTCATCAAGCCAAGAGATAACAGAACTGATGAATGGGACATTTCAGATCCTTAGAGAAATGAGCACTATTACATAAAAAGTGTGATTTGAATTTGTCTTTCTGCTTAGGCTGTGCCTTCCTAACAGAATTTATAAATAGAAACAGAACTTTAAAAATCAAGAGCTGCCAGAGTGCTTTTTCCTTCATCATCTGATCACAAACTATCGGACTTACACAAATCCATATATCTTGCATTGAAATAATCTGCATGTTTTAGTCAGTTCTCCCCAAATCAATTTATTACTGAATAGCAAATGGTAAATGAAGTTATTATTTCAATCTGACAAAAGTGAGTCTCATGGTCATTATCTATAAAAACAGAGAGAAACCAAAGTCCTTTAACTGCCGAGAAAATTGAACATAAAAAAACTTTGTGCTCTAGAGGATGGGAATGCTATGCCACTAGTTTTTAATAAAGTGGTTTCCACAGACTTAGATTTACAGGCTTGGAAATCAACTACTGATGAATCAATCTACTTTCCCTGCTGGGATATCAGAACAGCCAGGGCCACGTAACTGCAGAACCAGAGAGCAATGGCTGTTATCATTAGGGGACATTAGAGATATAAGCCTTCATTCAGCCCTGTACCATGTTCTGTACCATGGCAGTTTTCACCCCTTCCTCACAGCATTCTCCATGTAAGTCCTTCCCACAGCCTGCAGTTCTTCACAAGCTGCTCCCCAGGAGTCTGTCCAAGGATCTCCAGGATGCAGTCCCCAGGAACGGAATGCTCCGGCACAGGTCCCCTGAGGGGGTCACAAGTTCTTCCAGCCAACCTGCTCCTGCAGGGCTCCTCTCTCCATGGGGCCACAGGCCTTGCCAGAAGCCTGCTCCAGCACAGGATTCCCAAGGGGTCAGAGCCTCCCATGGGCATCCACCTGCTGTGATGTGCAGTATTCCATAGGCCACAGCTACATACCTGCTCCACGATGGACCTCCATATCTGCCTCACTGTGGTCTTCAACATGGACAGCTCTGGCACCCAGAGTACCTTCCCCCTCTCCTGCACTAACCTTGGTGTCTGCAGGTTGTTGTTCTCACCCCTCTGTCCTCTGGTTGCAATTACTTCAGTGCAGGAATTTTTCTTTCCCTTTATTATCCCCAAGGCACTACCACTGTGCCTGATGGGCTCAGCCTTGATCAGAGGCAGGCCATCCTGGAGCCAGCTGGCCTTGACTCTGGCAGACACCAAGGAGGCTTCTGGCAGCTTCTCACAGAAGCCAATCCTACAGCTCCCCTGCTACCAAAACTTTGCCACACAAACCAATTCAAGAGACAAGGAGAAACTGGAGTGAGTCCTGCAGAGCTTCAGGATGGTCAGGGGGGACAGAAGCCCTGTGAGAAACAGCTGGAGGAGCCAGACTTGCTTAGCCAAGGAAGGGCACCAAAACCAGCAAGAGACTCACTCAAAATGGCAAAATGAACAGAACCATGTCCATCGTGTGAAGACTGAACTGAATTCATGTTGCTATGCTCAAACACATATGGCAGGCACACTGTGCATAACTACCACTTAATCGCTCACAAATACTAAGCTCTCAAATCCTATTTCAGCTTGAAATGTATGGAAATTATCTGCTATTTTAAGCATGCTTGTCATAGGCAATTATAACAGTCTCTCAAGGCCAATGTTTTCAGAGTTTATGAGGGGTTCTCAGGTACAACATGTAGAGAAAAACATATGCTACAACTATTTCTCTGGATGATTTATAACTGGTTAGTAGAATCTATTCTGCACAGAAGTAGTTTTAAACAACTCATTTGTGTACTACAAATAGAAAAGATAAACAATTCTTCCATCTATACAAGATAATCTTTCAAGTACAAAACAATCTGATCTCAGATAAACCACAGGAACAGTGCCATATTTTTGCAATTATCCAGAATACTGGGTAAGTTCTACCTCAAGTTTTAGCTTTAACTGCCAAGATAAAAAAGATCTTTCAGAAAGAAAAAAAAAAAACAAAACAAAAAAACAAAAAAAAACCCAAACCCCCAAAAAATAACCAAAAAACACAACCAAAAAACCAAACCAAACCAAAAACCCAAAAGAAAATCAAAACCCAACAGTATTAAAAAACCAAACAAAACCCCAAAGCAAATCAAAAGAACACAACCCTCCTATTCAAAACTACTAAACAAACCAACCAAACAAAAAAACCTCAACACACACCCCTACCCCTCAAGAACAAATAAAAAAGCCCACACGACCAAAATCTTTCCTTTACTAATCCGTACTGCTTTCAAGGGTAAAAATACTACAAGCTTAGTCTTATGCAATACTTGGCCACTTGGAATTTCAGGTCTGTCAGAAGTGAAAAATACTTCAAGATGTCAAGATTTGAGCTTGATTTCAGTTCTAAAAGTAAGGAATTGGCCCTGGTTCAGAATAGATGTAATACAGACCCTTATCGAGCCTGAACTAGTTTGCTCAGCACTAAAATGAATTAATATGACAGCTTTAGTTACTATCATATTTGTCTGAGAAGCACTCTATAAGTTTGCCTGGAATTCTTCCAGAGATGGTACAGAATTTCTGAATGACAGAAGGTGTTTCTTCATAATAAGAACTTTTTCAGAGCATAAATACAAATAGATAACCTATGTCTTCAACCTAATAAACGCACTAACTTAGTGCTTACTAGAGCGGCCAGATTTTATGATTGAAAGCAAATTATTTACTTTCACTCAATTTATCTCAGCATGATTAAAACCAGTAAATAGTTACAAGCTATGACAGAGAATTACTTCCCTGGAAAATACCTGGGCTTCAAGTTTGAACATTTGTCCACATAAATAGCTATGTATATGAAAAATTCCACTCAAGCTTGAAGGGGTATTTCTGAGATCTGTTCTCAGGATGTGGGACACCAACACTGCAGCAATTATTAATAGGAAAAGGCAATATACTATTCAGTCCTACTGCAACTAACTAAAAGGATAAATAAAGGCAGGAACAGTGTCTTAGATAGGAACATGAGCCAAATTATGTCTCCTGTGATAACTCAACAAAACTTTAATACTTCATTCCTATTGTTCCACTGTAACTAATTCTCCTGTGCTTAGGAATTAGCCAGAAATTACAGTGAAACAAATACAAATTAAATTTTCCTCTTAGAGAGCTCAACATGGGTACTGTAATTTTGCTGCAATTTTTTTTTCCGAACATTTATTCTTAGCCCATTCATTTTAAATATCGCATTTAAAGCATCTGCCCTAAAGTGGCATTTATTTTAAATTTAATTTAAATGTTTTGCTTTAAGTTAGCTTTTTTATTGCTTGCTCCACGCATACTATAGCATCTTACACAGATAATTTATAAAGTACTCAATTGAAGGCTGGGAGAAAAACTAACAAAGAGAGTCAAAAGTTTTTTTTTTACTATTTTGCATTCACTTGTAAACACTTTGAAGCTTTGGAAATGTTTACTCACGGAAGGCAACAAAACTGGATTGTGAGGCCTTTATCACTGTATGAATATTTCCTATTTATGCAAAAGAAAATAAGCCTCCATTGCCTTTTTGAGATACATTAATTGTTTCAGACATACAAATTTCTTGTTATGCCCTAGACACGCATCTAAAAATCAGTTTTAGATACTTCACAAAACCTGCTATTTAGTTACAAGGTTTTGGGTTGTTTGTTTTTTTTTTCATTTAAATAAACTGAATTCTCAAAATAGTTGCTTGGCAAAATATTCTTTCAATTTAGCTACAGCTTCAGAAATAATGGTTGTTTTATTCTGGGAAGGCTTAAGTGAGCATTCCAGGAATAAGAAAATTAGGTGCACATATTGGAAGCTTGTTCATTTTTACTGCATTTGCAAGTCTTTGCCTCTTTCTTTGCAATTACAATAATCTGGCATAACAGTCTCATCAGATATTTAATCAAAGCACTTACTTTCAATCTCACTTACTAAAAATGTATAGAAGATTCACTAAACTGCCTTTGTTCTGAATTTCAGTACTTCTGCTGTGAGTGCCACTGGAGGAAAGGTGGTGACATCACTGCTGCAGCCTTAAGCTTTCATCCTCCCCTTCCCAGTTTTTCCTTCACCTTTGCAAACCCAGCCCTAATTACCTAGTGAGAAATTGCATGTGTTTACACAGGGGGAATGATGCTGTTGTCTCAGGCAGATTTAAATGCAGGTCAAGTAACACCTACTCACACGGCTCCTCACAGCACAGACAGCATCTTCACCTGTTCTTTAAAAAGAATTCTTAAAATTATATTACACTCTTTTGTGTTCTTTTACACCACTGCAAATTTGCAGGGAAGTAAAGGCTCAGTGCTCTTTGGAATGGATGAGAAGGACAATGACTCAGGTTGGAAGGGACCTCTTTAAAGCAGCATCAGCTACAGTAAGCTGCCCTTAAGTAAGGGGCAAGGGGTGGGATCCCACAACCTCTCTGGGGCTCTGTCCCTGTTTGGGTACCTTCAGAGTGAAAAACATTTTCCCTACCCTGGATCCAGACCTCCTGCACTGTAGCACATATCTATCTGGTGCCTCTAATTCTTTTTGCCCTATAACTCATGACACGAGCTTGGCTCAGCCTGTTCTACACCTCCCCATCAGGCACAGCAACAAATGTCTCTGACTCCTCTCAGCAATTTATCACCTGTCTTTTAATCCAGCACATATTTCACCAATCTCTCTGAATGAAAATTATGGAAGACAAGGTCAGAGGCCTTGTTGAAGTCAGGTAGGCAACCTTACCTTTCCCACACAGCCAGCCAACCCATGAGAGAAGGCAACCCAGAAGGTCAGGCTCATCCTGCCCATTTTAAGTCCATGCTGGCTGTTACAAATCACCTACTTAATCTTTGTGTTTGGAAATGGCTCCCAGAAGGATGTGCTGCATAACCTTCCCTAGATCCTCTTCCTTGTCCTTGAGGCTGGGACCAATGTTTGCCTCTTTCATTGTGAGCCTACTTGAAGTTGACAGTGAGTGGCCTCACAGTGACCCATCACCCTCTCTGTTGCAGCCTGCCTGGTCCATCAGACCTGGGGTTGTTCAGTTGTCCTAGAAGCCATCAGTCTTGATCTTTCTCCACTGTAGGTAACTCTTCACTCCCTCAAGCTCTGCCACTTGGCTCAGAGGCTGAGCTAAGGGCAGAATGTAACAGGAAAAAAACAGGAAGACAGAAAAAACTGAGGTAACCAATCTGTAAGTATATCTTCTGCTCCTTTGTGGGGTGGGCTCACATTTCCCTTAGCCTTCCTTTTGCTGAAGGCTGTGTACAGAAACTTGTACTTTGGTGCTCATATCCTCCCCAGTTTCAGTTTCATCTAAGTTTTGGCTTTCCTACAACTCTTCTCCAACCATGCAAGCCTGGACATTCAGTCTAAGTTCCCCCAGGGTAGCCTACAGCTTCTACCCCCTTTGGTACACTTGTTCTTACATGTGAGCTCTGCTTGTGCTGACCTCCTGCCACAACTGCTTGATTTCCTACAGGTTGGGAAGGTCTGTCCTTGTGCTGAGTGCCTCTGCCCTCCATGGCAGCTTCCCATGGGATCTGTTTTCCTAGATCTTCTAACTATTTACTGGATTTCACAAAATTTTTTACATTAAACTACCGCAGTACTAATTTAACAAAAATGTTGTTTATCATAAAACCCCCAAACATTTACAAATAGATTAACTACACAAGTTTTTTCTGTTGNCTCAAATAAACCAGGAAACTGTATTTGTTAGTGACTCAGTAAACAGTACAGTCTCAAGCAAAGACTGCAAAAGGACAGATCTGTGAAAAAGAAAAAATTA
>VZUA01024583.1:49576-61620 GCA_013401035.1 Horornis vulcanius | reverse complement strand
CCCTTCCAACCCAAGCCACTCTGTGATACCATGATTCCATGATTCTTTGATTTATCTGCCCATAATTTCCATACGTCCATGTGATCCCTGTGTTCAACCCACCACACATGCAGAATTTAGCTTGCAAATGTCTGTTCTGACCCAGGATTACATAGCCCTGATGAAAGTAAAATAAGTAAAAATATACAGCTCCCCCACCTACATGTCTCTAGGGCTGCTTTTTCCACTGAAAGCCAAGAGGACCAGGTAGAGGGTGGAGACTAAAAGGAGAGAAAAGAAAAAAAGCTCTGAGCACCTTTTGTCCGTGGGGTAGAGCTCCACGGTGATGACGTCCAGGGCGTTCCAGGCGGCGATGCTGGCCCCGCAGAAGAGGCACTGCCAGCCGATCATCGCCGACTCGCTGTTCCCGAAGAACAGGAAGAAGCAGCATACGGCTGAGATCAGCATCGAGCCGCCTGCAGGGGGAAACCGACAGAAAAACGCTGGCTCCAGCTTCCCTTGTCCACAGCTGAGCAAACACCTTTGTTACAGATGGCTTTCAAGTGATGGCTTTTCATCCCGATAAGAATTAAATCTGTGAGAATCCAAAATCACCTTGATGCTGCCTGTCATTCTCTAATGCTGGAAACCAGCCTGGAAACGTTCTCAATGTCCACCTGATCTTGCTGATGGTCCTGCCCCACAAAGACTGTGAAGACAGGCTTTTCCAGGCAGGCTTCCAGCATCTCAGACTTCCAGATGGACCCAAGAAGAGCAGAGGCAAGTAAACATGAAAGTCAATGAGGAGGAAGCATCATTGTGAAGGTTTTTCAACTTGAGTTTCAAGTGATAAGCTTGTGCATTTCACAGCGTATTGAAGTCACTTGACACATTTCTAGTCCCAATTAGGATAATTTACAGTCACTTGTATGAACCACTTGAGGTCTCTTTTAATTATAAGAACATCATTAGATTTCATGGCACATTTGCAGAGGAGCCATAATTTTATGAACATCACCGAGGGAGAATGTGAGAGCATTCATGCTCAGTTAGGCACAGTTCAGATTCAGAAATATTAATAGCTACATCACTGCTTTCTACCCCATTAGGAATTTTCACCTGAAAGATGAAATTTGTGAAAAATACAACTATTTTTTCACCAGAATGTTCTGTTATCACTGAAATATCTCCATTTATTACCAGAAAAGCAAACAATTTTCTGTGTTGTTTGGTGATTTTGGAGACAAAATAATTTGGATGCTGATGTGAAACTAAAATGCTTCAATTTGGACGTTAGGTTGCATCTTGCCACTGCAGTGGCCTGCCTATGAAAAGCTGCTGTGCAGGACTCTATGTCCACTTCTCCTCATAGTAAAAGGCCAAACTACACCCCCACAGTGTGGTGTGGATATTCCCCCTGCTGCAAAAGCCCAGCCCAGCACTGGTCACCATGAGGCCACCAAGAAATCTGCTGTTTTGTACAAGACAAGGTTTGGCAGGACATGCTAAAAATGAACTGAAGCCCCAGTGAGGCACATAACACAAAGGGGAAATTCAGTTTTCCTGTTAAGCTGACCAGAAATAATATGTTCGACAGAGTGATTCAGGTGGGATGCCAGAAGGCTCTTTCAATTGGAAATTCCAGAGTGAAACGTTTCAGCATGTCGTTATTAATTTTTGTCCTGTTCTCTTCGTTTTGCAGGAGAAATAAGCACTTAGGGCTTCAGCTGTCATCTCAATTCCAGATGAAAATGCTGAAATGCTGACATGTTTGCAGGATGGACAATCTGATTCTCATTCAGCTTCCTCGAATTTATCTCCCACAGACCCCCTGGTTTGTTTTGGTCTTTTCCAAATTCACCACATGAATGCTCATTTTCCCTCAGTGTACATTCCTGAGACATCAGTCATCTTACTCTAACCTGTCTGAAGGTGAGGATGAGCTAAACCTTCCCTCTGTTCTCAGAGGAGAGAGAGGAGCTCAAGAGAGCAATTTATCCCGTACCCCTGAGCCACATCCCTGATTTTATTGCCTTCCTTTGGCTGCCCCTCAGGGCATGATTCCCACAGTACCCAGAGAGCAAGGTCTGATCCCTGGAGGCTGCAACACCAGCAATTCCCAAAATATTCATAAAGCTGATAAGGTGATAACTTGATAACTTATTCCCATGATGCTAAAGGGTGGCTCCTTTCTTGGCTGTGATATGGTCAGTTAATCTACCATATGGTCTCTGAAGCTGCTTGTGCAATCATTTGAAAATTAGATAAAAGCCAAAAGAGGGAACTCCTGGGCTGTCAAGCTGCCACATCAAATAACCTTTGTGAATATTCATTGCTACAAGCAAAATGTTCATTTATTTATACAGAGGCTTTGGACTTCAGCAGGAACTCAACAGGACCTAGAGGTCCTTTTATAGCTCTGACCCTGATTTGCTGAACATTGGAAAAACATGCAGGATTTGACACAAAAGGCAAATTAAAAAAAAAAATAATTACAGACACACAGAAAAGCAGGGTGAGTAGGCAGGGACCATGTCCCTTGCTCATTGCCATGGAGTAGATAACCTGCCTCACCCTCTTGTCTTTATCCTTCTGCTCCTTTTGTTTTGGGGATGACTCATTCCCACTGGAGCCCTTCACCTCGAGCTGTGCTCCCACCATGTCCTGCCCCATCACCCATCGTCCCCACTCACCAATCATCTTTATCCTCCCGATTTTGTCCATGAGCAATGCAGAGATGATGTTGCCTGGCAGCACGGACAGGCTGCCCAGGAAGCTGACCAGGTAGATCAGAAAATCATTGTCCTCCTCAAAGTCGATGTGGCAGCCTTCCTTCTCCTTCATGAACGTGCTGTTGATGAGCCTGCAGTTGATGAATTTGTGTTCGTAGAGATCTGTGAGGGAAAGAGGCAAAGGCTTGACCCTGCTTGGCTGAACTCCCTTCATACAACAGCAAAGATCAAACCAAAGACCCAAGAGAAGTTTATTATCCGATGGAAGTGGCCAGGGAGTGTTTATTTCAGTGGAAAATTATTAGAGTGGCAAGCTCCAGCTGAGTCCTTGGCTCCTGGTAGATGCAAGCTCATAAACTCCTTTTATTTGTGGAGTCACCTGAACCAGTATCCCCATGCCACAAGGACAGGGCAATGCAGGCTTTGGTTTTCATAACATTATCATTTCTCCTTTATTAGAATAGAAATTAATAGCTTTTTTGTATAAATTAGTGAATATTTAAATGCTGAGGATCTTCAACTGCTTGTGGCTTGAAATTATATTTTAAGCCATTTTTCCTGAGTAGAACTGTGAAGTGCTGAGAATTTTGCCATTACTTTAACCTGTCAGGGCCTGAGCACAGAATTTTGCATTTCCCATACAGAACCCAGAGACACCAGAAGCCATGGGGTTAAAATCACTGATGGAGCAGCCTGAGGTCTCCTTCCAAATGCGTCACACTCTTCCTCCAGCATCACTCTCATTACCCAGCACACACTCAAACACGCTGATCCCGACCATCCTTTCTCCCAGAAAGCAGATAAAATAGTTCTAATAAAATAGTTTTCTGATAAAATAGTTCCTAGTTACAGAGATGACACTGCAGCAGGAATCCCATTACCAGTGTTATAAAAGATAGTAGAGATGATGGTGCAGTTTTCAAAGAAGGTCTCACTGGATCTCACATCTTCAAAGTAGCAATCCTCAAATAATGAATCTTCAAATCTCACTTCCTTGAATTTCATGCCAATAAATCTGTGGGACAGGAAACAGAACTTCACTCTGTGCTTTAGGATATTTTCTATACTGTATAATGTGCAGTGGCTGTTAAAAGAAACAGAGCACTAATTCCAGTTTCTAGTGTCATTTACTGAAAAGGTGTTGCTTGAATGCATACCTCCCTCCAGGTCCTTCTGTGTTTTATTAGGAGAGAAGAGTTTGAAGAGGGTTTTTTTTAAAGAGACGTGGATATTTTAGGATTTGGGCAGTTTTTCTATTCCTCAAAATAACCACATCTGAGAAAATATGCTCATAAAGCTGAGAGGACCCGAATCCTCTCATGTTCAGTCCTAGTCTGTCTAAAGAAGACAGAATTTCTCTCAGTGCAGGGCATTTCCTTCATGAGCTGAACTTGCTGGCTTCCTTAGTCTCCCCCTTCCTCCATCATAAATAAAACCAGACATTATCAAGAGCCTATTGAGCCATTTGGTGAAAGGGCTCTGACAGTTGTTTACACTCAAAGTGATTTTTTAAGTGAAAATGCAGTAGAGATTCTGGAGAGAGTGGGGAGATTATCTGAGTTCTGCTTGTAACCATCTCTGTTCAAGGTTTATTACTTATCATGTAATGAAAACAGATTTCACTAAAAATAATAAACTGTGTCAGGTGATTGATTTCTTCTCTGATGGGAAGCGTGACATGTCTGACCTGGCTGCCTGAAAGATGACACAATATTGATTTACCTGTGAGATTTTGCAGGAACACTGAGAAGATGTATTAGGTAATGCACAGGCATGTTTAGAAGATGTAAGGAGCTATTAAGAACAAGCATTATTGCTCTAGTTAAAGACTGTCACCAGATTTAAAAAAAAACCTTCTGACATACACTCTGTAGCTTAATTGAATTGAGCACTTTTAACACAGCATAACGTGATGGTTGTTTATACCTTTAAATGAGCACTGCAGGGCTTCTTGACTGAGCCTACTAACAGGAATTATTAATGCACAAAATACCACAAGAAGATTATTCAAGTGTTTTGCTCCATGTAGAGCGTCTCAAAGGTTACAGCAAAACTTAAGCTGTTCTGCATTTGCTCGGTGGTGTATTTGCCTGTGATGGATTTACTCCCCAAGGCTGTTTAAACCCTTTTCCCCCCCTGCAGTTTGCTTTCTTAACACCCAGCTTTAGAAGAGTCAGATAGCAATGGCCTGGTGATTCGTGGAGTTTTAGCTCACAGCCAAGGGCTGCAAGGAAAACGTGGCTGTAAACCACACTGAGAGAACTTCTGGGCACTACTGCAATTTAGCTTGATGAGGGTTTGAGTATTTGAAATGGAAAGGGCCAAGGCAGGAGAATAGTGATTTACATCACAGATTTATGTGTTCATCCAGGAAAGTGCTGAGTATCCTTAATTCTCAGTGAAGTTAGGGAATATTCAGCACCTCCTCTAGGCATAAGAAAAATGTCCCCATTCTTAAATTTGACCGATATCCACTTCTCACCACTTTCTTTTGGGGAACAGGAATTGTGGGGCTAGGTTTGCATCATCAAGCTCAGTTCCTTGCTGCAGGGAAGGTGTATGGAAGGACACGAGGACAAAATGTTGGGGTGCCCCATCAATGGATATCAATTATATAACAAGAAAATGGAAACAAATAGTTTCTGAGGGGATTGGAACACTTTGGCTGGGCAATGAGATGTAGTTTCAGCTGGGAAGATTAAAACAGTGAGTGTTTTGTGAACATTGAACATCCCCACATGGGGACAAGCTCCCTCCATCCAGGCAGCTGGAGCAGCATCCTGTTAGGTCTACCTGGGACAATGAGAGCACAGAAATTGCATAGGGATAATTTTCCTTTTCATTGGGATTTTGAAATGTAGGAATGACTAGGATTTACATTGCTGTGAAACATAGAGGGATTGGAGTCCAGGCTGGACACAGAGGAAAAAACAACAAGTCCAGCCCAAATAGGAGGGAAAAAAGGAAGGAAAGCGATGATGTTCTGCTGGAGCCAATTCACTGACTTCAAAACACTGAAAGAGAAGGTGACACACTCATCTGTGGGGAGATAGTGACTGCAGTGGGAGAAGTAGCCCAGTATGGCCCAGCTTGCACTAATGGGATGCAGGATGGAGACTGGGGTAGTTCATACAGAGGACTTCAAGAAGAAATAGCTTTTTATTTTGGAAATACAGCAGCAATTTCATTACCAGTGGCTGCCCAAGCCCTGTAGATGTCAGTGTGGGCTAAGGAAAAAGAAGTCATTTCTGCATCCAGGGCTGCCAGGTGGGCACTTGCTGCCCTGATCCCAATACAGGGCTGCTGGAAGCAGGACTTCTCACAGACATCCCCTGGGCTCTGCAGAAGTCAGTGACAGAAGCAAAGTAGGTGGAAGAACAAGATTAAAATGATATTTTTTCTGTCAAGAACTACCTCTGAGACTTGAGAGGTTTAGATTGAGCGTCCAAAAGAACAATAGAGAGGTTCAAATAGAGGGAGAATGGAAAAGAAAGAGCTTTCTAGGAATTTATTTCAGTTTGAATACATCAAAGCAAATTCTGTTCACTTACTTGTCATTCCTGTATTCCCCATTTCTATGGATCTGGTTTTCCAGGGTGAAATTAAAGGTGAAATGGGACACTTCTTCCTCATCAAAGATCTTCACTCGGGATTCATATGCCTCATCTTGGAAGTACCGGATCATGTCAGGGAACCAGACAATAAGGCCATAGTAACTGCAGCAGGATTGGGAGACACATCAGGGATACAAGAGCCTTCCAAAGATCTACCTCACAGCTTGTAAACTTGTTAAACTGCAAATGTGAATGCATGTCTGACACAAACTCTTGCTCAGTTCTGACACAGGACTGAACAAAGTGTTTCTGCACTCTAAGCACCCTGCTGATCTCAGAACCATGTTGGTCCTTTCCCTTTCACTTGAAGCAGGACAATTCATTTCAGTTCCCCCTTGGCTGGGGAATAAAGAAATGTGCTAACCTTGCTACCCATTAAATTAGCAGAGCAGAAACAAATGATTTCTGTATGTGTGCAGTTCAAGTGATAATTAGACAAAATTTACCTGTAGTTTAGATTTAGACTGCCCTGAGTGGTTTTGATCTAGACTAAGGAACAGCTGAGAATCTGGTAGGGTTGTGTTTTTTATGTGTATGTGTGGACAAGATAAAATGAAAGATCTAAAGGTGAGAAAGTCAATTTATTACTGTGCTACCAACCACTTCTCAAATCCTGATTTGTTCAAAGCATCTTGTACTTCATATAAAACAATCAGATTAATCAATATTTTTAGGAGAGCAAGGCTTAGCTCACAAAGACTCATTAAAATAAGACCAGGTTTACTTTTGTAATAGTTTATTTACATATGTAAATAACTATTCAGACTCTGAATAATGCTTTAGTTTCCTGAAAAATATGAAGAAGTACCTTCCTTACCTTAAGGCCATTGTAAACCAAACCACAGCCAGCATCAGTGTGTTCATCCTGTACTGGGCTGTTAAACAATATAGCACGTTGTCCCAGACCTACAAATCCACAAGAAGGAATTAGCTGCCAGGACACCCCAGCAGACTCTTGACAGCTTAATTTCTGAGTGCATCATAAACCTAATGTCAGAAAAATGGGTTCATTAGGGGAAGGTCAGATGTGTGGCTTATATTCAGTGTTTTTTTCAAAATTATGTTTGTTGAGTAAATGGCTTACAAAAAAATCACTTATTCAGCTCAGTGCCAGAGTACTTGATCTGAGCCCTCTGTAATGAGCTGGAGTGCATGATTAGGGCTGGGTATGAGGCAGTGTCTCTCTCAGGTTATATCAGCAAATGTCGATATGAGATTTTTCTCAGACCCTCTGACAACTTTATCTTTTCAAATATATGTATGGTGCCAGCAGTGCTTTCAAACTGAGATCGAGAGCTCTCTGAAGAGCAAAAGCCCAAACACAGCTGGCACTTCAGGAGTAATAAGATTAAATCAGGTAGAGATGAAGTCAAGCAGGAGACAGACCAAGATCTGCTCTTGACTCCTTGCAGAAAATGCTGCCAAGAACCTGAGGGGATGTAACTCCTCAAGCTCTTATCTTGCCATGTAAGTATAGTAATAGTATAGCACCTGCATTGCTGTTAATTAAGATGAACTTTCCTATTTTCAGTTCATCCTTCAAGAGTAGAAGTTGTAGCAAGGTTTTCCACAGTCCCACATGGGCATTAGGTGAGCAGCATAGCAGTTGTGAAAGGTTAAATTAGCCTAGGAGACAATATAACATTCTTAGAAACTTGGTCTCAGAAGGAACAAATAGCAAACACTGCCTCCACTGCAGGTGGTAATTTCACTTAGGCTTGGGGAGAGAGAATTAATATTTATCTGCTCAGGGGGAGAGCCAAGCGCTTGGGGCTGTGGCTGGTCCTGGAAACTCTGCACTCCTGGATGTCAGTGATGCTCACAGGGGCATTTTGGGGTCTGGCTGGCAGCAAGGCACCTTGCAGGTGCACACATCTGCACAGAAAGTGCAGTCAGACTACAGCTCTTTGCAAAAATCAGAAGATTTTCTGAGGTGAGGGTCAGGGTTTCAAGGTGCAATGAGCTGAAGCAAAGAGGCACTGGAGCACTGTGTGAAGTTTTTTTTCTTCTCTTTACCTGTTTTAAAGTAGTTGTGATTCTGACCAGCCACCGCTGGTACCAGGTCCCTGTTGAGCTCTGGATTTCAATAAATTCATCTACTTGCTTTGGAGTTTTGATATAGGAAACCTGGAGGGAAAAAAAGGGAAAAAATTACACTGAAGTTTCTAGAATTGATCTGGGGTGGATTTAAATTCCACTGTCTTCTGGGCAATGTTTCCACCTAATATCCCTTATTATTTTTCCTTGAAAGTTAACATTAGCAATTGAGCTAATTGATTTAATTGCAGCAAGATACTATTAACAGAAACAAGCCTTTCTTACTTCTTTTCATCCATCCCTTCATCCTCTCTCTCTTCTTCCATGAAATATTTTAAGTACATCATGTCCACTTCAGTCTTTGATTTGCTGGCTAATGTACCTGTATATTACCTTATTTCTCCGTCTTCAGATTCCCACTACAAATTTGGACTGAGAAAGTATAGTAAAAATTATCTCCAAGATCAGCCACTTGTACCCCTCAGTGTGTCCTCAGGATTTCATTTTTCTAAGACAACTAGCAGGAATATTTCTCATTCAACATCTTTTAAATACCACTGGCAGAACTTCTATGACAAATGAATGTGTAAATGGGAATCTGTGCAGCTGAAAATGCATTCTGCCATCAAATGAGCCCACACAAAGCAATCAGTTTGCTTTACCAAAAGAGTCTGAATTTTCACTGCTAAATACCTGAACTGGACTGCTCAAAAAAACGTATAAATATATCTCAGTAAATATTTGCTTAGTAGCTTTAATTAAAGGACACATTCAGTGAAAACAGAGCTGTTTGTAAACACATGGAGGAGGCGAAAATTTGCTGAATAAATTTCTGAGGTGTGAACGAGCGCCTTGGCTCAGCTGCGGAGTCTCCGCGCTCCTCTTCCTGGCACCCACTAAATGTCAGATCTGGGAACTGTCCCGCTCCAGCTGACTCACCACAAACTGACAACTTCTGTCCTATCAGAAGGACACAAACCCGGCAGTTTGTGCCACGGCAGGAGCGCTGATCACCCAGCGGGTGTCAGTACATCTCTGCTCAGGCTGCCTCGAGGAGCGACACCGAGCTCAACTCCGCTGCATCCCCTCTGTTCCATGGAGTAACGAGAACCAACGGGGGCTGTACAGCTGCTCCTTCCTTCTCCTACTCAGCTCAGACTCTCACAGTGCCCTAATTTGTGATATATATATATATATATATATGTATTTATATATTTATATTTGAGCTTCATTTCCCAGCTCAGCATTATGGCAAAGCCGGTGATGGATTTAAAAAAAAAAAACAAACCAACATCTCTCTCACCTTTGCTATCAGGGCTTGCATTACTCAGATGGTTGGTAGCCTAAAAATAACACATGCTCATTAAGATCCTACATGAACCTGCACATGATTGTCATGCTCAGATATGAAACTTTAATTTCATTGAAGGGTCACTCCCAAGGGGCACAGTTTCCTGACAAACCTCCTGAACATGGAGTGTTGCTCTCCTTCTTGATCAAAAGTATATTTCACACACAAGGGTGTCTCCTTTTCTTCCATCCTTTAAAAGTATGTGTGCTCTCATCTTTAAAAGCATAAATCAAGAGGTCTTCCCTGGCTGGCTAACCAGGATTTTACAACTGAATTATAATAATTTGCAGCTAACCCCAGCATAAACCTTTCCTCTGATTTTACTATTAACAGCTCTGCTGGTGTGACCTTTTTCACAACAAGCAGCAGACCAATGAGTAATAGCCACTCATCCCACTTTCCCTTGGAGAGATTAAAGACTGGGTATGAGGCAGGTGGAGCTTGGAAAGCTTATTAGAAAGTACATGAAGTTTAATCAGACTTTGATTAGAAGCTAGAATGGAGAAAGGAGTGACTCAGGTCTTCATTATGGCTAATATCTCTCTTATTTTGTTTTAGTCTCTTACAGCAAGCCAATTAAGCATATGCATAATTGAGATATCACTGTCTAAAGGAGATAGAGTAACACCAGGGATGGAGAGTACTCACTACAATTGACAGACTTGACTAATCCTTGGAAACAGACTGGCATCTAAGTTTAGACACACAAAATGTTTCTCACAGTCCTTTTTCTGGTTGCTGGGGGAGAGATTACACTGAAAGAGTCCCGAGGAGGAACAAAGTCATGCTGTGCTGCACTAGGGAGGGTGTGTCCAGCTTTTCCTAACCAATGGCTTTGCTCAACTCACCGTAAACACCCTCTCTGGCTCGCCCTTGGCCCGCATGTTGGTGTCGTGGACTTGCTTGAGTATCATCCAAGCTTCATCATGTTTACCAATCTGAAAACACCAAAGAGAAAGACAGCAAGTGTTCAAGCTCCCAGCTCTGTAATTTATCAAAGAACAGAGAGAAAGCAATTCTAGAGGTCCAGCAAAGTGGAGAAGCACACTGACAGTTTGGGCTGCATGAAACCTCAAGAGCTGCAAGCTTGGTTGGTATTCTGAGAGAGCAGCATCTCTGTGCTGGAGAAAGGAATTGTCCTAAAACTGCCTGAGGCTGAAAAAGGGTCAGGGACAGAGCTTTAAAAAGAGATGAAAGGAGAGGAGATGGATGAGGAGAACTGGACTCTCATCTCAACTCTGCCAAAACTTGCAGGCTTGAACTATGTATTGCTACGTTCCCATCTGTGGAGATACAGAATACTTGCTTAAGATTTCTGAAGTTTAAGTATTTTACTCAGTGAAATGTATTTTGCCCTTTGCTCTTCCACCAGGATACAGTAGTTCCATGCCCAAACTCTGCAAGATGTTTTCAAAGTGCCTTTGATGGACAGATAAAATTCCCATCTCTCACTACCTTCCTTCTGTACCCTATCTGGCAGTGACACACTAATCATCAGTGACTGACCCCACAGTCTGCAATCTTTGGGGTTTAAGCATCCTGTGGAGCTGGTGTAGACCTGTAGGAGTGGCTTTGCCTCTGAGCTTGTGTTCTGTGTGTTTGATGGGACAAAGAAAGACAGACAGTGACACATTAGGGACCTGCCATCCTCTGCTGATATCAGACTGCAACGTTTGAGATGAATGATCTTACCTCCAGCAAAAACCGTGGGCTTTCAGGCATGAATTTCAGTGCCACCAGGGAGGCGATACAGGGCAGAGCACACACGAGCACAAAGACTCTCCAGCTGTGGAAGTGGTACTTGGTTCCCATACTGAACCCCCAGCCTGGAAACAGCAAGAGCCAAGTAAAAATACTGACCAGGAATTCTGAGTTATTTGTCTGCTAAAGCAGCTCTGAACTTTGCAGCTCTGCCTGGCATGAGGACAGGTTAAAGTTTGCTATTCTTAGTACTGGTGGCTCTTGGAGGCTCAATAGCATGCTCAGTAGATAGCAGCAAGTTCATGTTCATTACAGAAATTGGAACATGCTCGGGCTCTGCCTTTTAAAAACCTTCTTTTATCTTTGAGTTTAGAAATCACCTAGTGATAGGAACAGATCTGTGCAGCTATAGGCAAGTAAGGCTGGAAAATGGTACAGGAATAAGGACCATAATTGATTGCTTCTCAGTGATGTTACCAAAGGTTTACAAAGGTTAAATCTCTGATCTAAGAGGCACAAAAGAGACAGCTTCTTTCCATCTCCTTCATCACATATGTATTTCACATTTCATGGAAGTGAGCAAGAAAAGCAAGTTTATTTTTTTCCAGACCTAAAAAACTTGAGCTGAGG
>VZUA01024583.1:28374-49383 GCA_013401035.1 Horornis vulcanius | reverse complement strand
GAGAACCAACGGGGGCTGTACAGCTGCTCCTTCCTTCTCCTACTCAGCTCAGACTCTCACAGTGCCCTAATTTGTGATATATATATATATATATATATGTATTTATATATTTATATTTGAGCTTCATTTCCCAGCTCAGCATTATGGCAAAGCCGGTGATGGATTTAAAAAAAAAAAACAAACCAACATCTCTCTCACCTTTGCTATCAGGGCTTGCATTACTCAGATGGTTGGTAGCCTAAAAATAACACATGCTCATTAAGATCCTACATGAACCTGCACATGATTGTCATGCTCAGATATGAAACTTTAATTTCATTGAAGGGTCACTCCCAAGGGGCACAGTTTCCTGACAAACCTCCTGAACATGGAGTGTTGCTCTCCTTCTTGATCAAAAGTATATTTCACACACAAGGGTGTCTCCTTTTCTTCCATCCTTTAAAAGTATGTGTGCTCTCATCTTTAAAAGCATAAATCAAGAGGTCTTCCCTGGCTGGCTAACCAGGATTTTACAACTGAATTATAATAATTTGCAGCTAACCCCAGCATAAACCTTTCCTCTGATTTTACTATTAACAGCTCTGCTGGTGTGACCTTTTTCACAACAAGCAGCAGACCAATGAGTAATAGCCACTCATCCCACTTTCCCTTGGAGAGATTAAAGACTGGGTATGAGGCAGGTGGAGCTTGGAAAGCTTATTAGAAAGTACATGAAGTTTAATCAGACTTTGATTAGAAGCTAGAATGGAGAAAGGAGTGACTCAGGTCTTCATTATGGCTAATATCTCTCTTATTTTGTTTTAGTCTCTTACAGCAAGCCAATTAAGCATATGCATAATTGAGATATCACTGTCTAAAGGAGATAGAGTAACACCAGGGATGGAGAGTACTCACTACAATTGACAGACTTGACTAATCCTTGGAAACAGACTGGCATCTAAGTTTAGACACACAAAATGTTTCTCACAGTCCTTTTTCTGGTTGCTGGGGGAGAGATTACACTGAAAGAGTCCCGAGGAGGAACAAAGTCATGCTGTGCTGCACTAGGGAGGGTGTGTCCAGCTTTTCCTAACCAATGGCTTTGCTCAACTCACCGTAAACACCCTCTCTGGCTCGCCCTTGGCCCGCATGTTGGTGTCGTGGACTTGCTTGAGTATCATCCAAGCTTCATCATGTTTACCAATCTGAAAACACCAAAGAGAAAGACAGCAAGTGTTCAAGCTCCCAGCTCTGTAATTTATCAAAGAACAGAGAGAAAGCAATTCTAGAGGTCCAGCAAAGTGGAGAAGCACACTGACAGTTTGGGCTGCATGAAACCTCAAGAGCTGCAAGCTTGGTTGGTATTCTGAGAGAGCAGCATCTCTGTGCTGGAGAAAGGAATTGTCCTAAAACTGCCTGAGGCTGAAAAAGGGTCAGGGACAGAGCTTTAAAAAGAGATGAAAGGAGAGGAGATGGATGAGGAGAACTGGACTCTCATCTCAACTCTGCCAAAACTTGCAGGCTTGAACTATGTATTGCTACGTTCCCATCTGTGGAGATACAGAATACTTGCTTAAGATTTCTGAAGTTTAAGTATTTTACTCAGTGAAATGTATTTTGCCCTTTGCTCTTCCACCAGGATACAGTAGTTCCATGCCCAAACTCTGCAAGATGTTTTCAAAGTGCCTTTGATGGACAGATAAAATTCCCATCTCTCACTACCTTCCTTCTGTACCCTATCTGGCAGTGACACACTAATCATCAGTGACTGACCCCACAGTCTGCAATCTTTGGGGTTTAAGCATCCTGTGGAGCTGGTGTAGACCTGTAGGAGTGGCTTTGCCTCTGAGCTTGTGTTCTGTGTGTTTGATGGGACAAAGAAAGACAGACAGTGACACATTAGGGACCTGCCATCCTCTGCTGATATCAGACTGCAACGTTTGAGATGAATGATCTTACCTCCAGCAAAAACCGTGGGCTTTCAGGCATGAATTTCAGTGCCACCAGGGAGGCGATACAGGGCAGAGCACACACGAGCACAAAGACTCTCCAGCTGTGGAAGTGGTACTTGGTTCCCATACTGAACCCCCAGCCTGGAAACAGCAAGAGCCAAGTAAAAATACTGACCAGGAATTCTGAGTTATTTGTCTGCTAAAGCAGCTCTGAACTTTGCAGCTCTGCCTGGCATGAGGACAGGTTAAAGTTTGCTATTCTTAGTACTGGTGGCTCTTGGAGGCTCAATAGCATGCTCAGTAGATAGCAGCAAGTTCATGTTCATTACAGAAATTGGAACATGCTCGGGCTCTGCCTTTTAAAAACCTTCTTTTATCTTTGAGTTTAGAAATCACCTAGTGATAGGAACAGATCTGTGCAGCTATAGGCAAGTAAGGCTGGAAAATGGTACAGGAATAAGGGCCATAATTGATTGCTTCTCAGTGATGTTACCAAAGGTTTACAAAGGTTAAATCTCTGATCTAAGAGGCACAAAAGAGACAGCTTCTTTCCATCTCCTTCATCACTTATGTATTTCACATTTCATGGAAGTGAGCAAGAAAAGCAAGTTTATTTTTTTCCAGACCTAAAAAACTTGAGCTGAGGTTCAAACTTAAAAACACCAAAATCCTAATCCTCCATTTGAGGTACTCCCTCTCCTGCTCTTTTCCTGGTGTTTGGCCAAGGTAGGTATTCCCCTGCTTAGAACTGGAAAGTACAGCCTCATTCTCTTACATTGCTCCATTCACTCTCCCTAGGCTCAAATCTCATAAGGAGTGTTTAAAGCATTTTTTTTCTATGAAAAACTTTTATTCACATAATAAGGAAATCATTCAGCAATGGGTTTTGCAGAGGTCTCATCTGGGCCAGTCATGGTGTTCTAATGATTTCACAAAGTTCCAAAATAGTAGGTGGAACACTGGAAATCAAAAAAGAAGCTACAAAAACACAACATCAAAAAGTCATCTGAAAAATAATTGTAACGTAAATATCTAAGGGCTTTTAAAAGAAAATGTTGTTTCAGGTAATAGAATTATTTCTACCTGAAACCACTGCAGTAAGTTTGCCTATTTCTTCCCACAGTCATGTCAATCAAAAGCATGAATATTTCTTTATACTGAATGTGCTTTAAGTGTGCTAAAAATGAAATGATAGATAGGTAAATGTTAGTGGTTTCCTTTGTGGGTTTTGTGAACTGTCCTACTTTCCTCAAACAGGATTTTGCAAAGAGCTGGTGTCACTGAATACTGGGAGAATTAATCTTTTCCAGTAGATACTTGCTGCTGGTGTTTTCCTAGGTTATATACACAAGTTACCAGGAATTCCAGGTGAGATGCAGAGTTTTGCTTCTCAAAGCACAAGTAAATTTCAGTTTAAAGGCATCTACTTTTTCATTCCCACTTCCAGCTGAGGGCAGGGAACCCATTACACTCCTGCATCCATTTAGGTGAAGCCAGAACTGGCTTCAGCCCATCACATGCTGGGCAGATGTGTCACCAGGTACACAGCCCTGACAGTGTGGACACTTGGCTAAGGGAAAGCACATGTGCTGTCCTCACTGCCATCATTCACAACATCCAGTAATCCCCTGATAGCAGTCGCTAATTTTTGATAACTGGATCAATTTTTGCAATATATTCTCAATCATTTTTTTCCCTGAATGAGCTGACATTTAGATTAAGAGCTCAGGCTCCAGCAGTGTATGATACATCCATCCATCAAGGGGTGTATTTGAGGCTTTAGATGGAAAGCAGCCCCATCCAGTGCTATCTGCAGCCTTAGGATCCATCAGTCAATAGTGCAGTCCATTTGTGAGACCTTCTGTGAGCACTTAAAGTATCTATTTGTATTTATGTTGGGATGTGTAAGTTACCTGTGCAAGGGTTTGGGGTGGTGTAGTGGTGTAGGAATGTGGTGGTGTAGAAAATCAAAAGCACAAATTACCGTAATGTGGGATGATGCTCCAAGCCATTGCTGAAGCATAAATGCCACCAATCATCCAGAACATGCAAAGCCAGCTCAGGTGTTCCCCCCTCTTCTCACGAGACAGGAATTCGGAGAAATAGGCAAACACGATGGGGAGGGTGCCCCCAATACTGAGAAGAAAAAAACAGCACAGGGGCAAAATGAGAGCCTTCTTCAATGTCTTTGTGGTTAGGATTGCATGTTTCATGAGGGAAGGTCACTCTTACAGATGGGCTGCTCAGAAGTGAGACTTGGAGGAAAAATGTAAATCTCTTTTTGGCTGGACTGGTCTTACACATCAAAGATGAACAAGATCCTTCTCATGCTCTAAAGCTGAATTTCCTGTACAGTTTGCACAAACCCAGAGTAATACCCTGATCTTCACTTAAACATCTTCTCTTGTTATTTCATGATCATTCATTCTAGGGAGGCAAAATACAGGCAGACAATGGGAACTGCTGAGAGTCCCATTGGAGGCCTTGGAGATGGGCATTTCTCAGTCTCACCAACATTTCTACACAATTTGGGAAGTACCAAAAGAACATCAATGACCAACCACTGCAGCTCCAAGGGTCAAGAGTGAGCTGACACAGCCACACATCCTAAATGCCAACGCCATCCCAGCTGGGTACCAGGGATGCATCTCCTGAGCAGCCTTCCTTGTCCCACCCCACACACCCACACTGCCCAGCTGTGCTGGGGCTCCTCCAGGACAGGAGGCAGATTCACCAGGTACCCACCCGAGGCCTGAGATAAGGCGGCAGAAGAGGAAGAATCCGTATCCCTGGACGAAGGAGGAGAGGAACGCAAAGGCAGCATTGATTGCAAGTGATATGATGAGGCATTGCTTTCTTCCCAGTTTATCAGCGAGGCCGCCCAGCAAGACAGCCCCCACCATCATTCCTAAGTAGACTATCAAGCCTGCAAGTGAGAGACAGTCAGCTTGTTAACAGGGTGGAAATAGTACACAGTGCAGTACACAGATTTTAAAGTGCCCGTGTGGCAGCTGATGTTGTCCTGGCATACTGTGCAGTAGACATATCCTAACCACCCCAAAGCTCAGAAGCCAGAAACTCTGCCTGTTGGCAGGACAGTAATTTTCCCATCTCGTGCCTGAGAGCTTGCATCACTTCAAGGCAGTATGGACATACCCTCATTTGACCAGACCCACATCTTTCCTTCCCAACCTCGCTGCTCGCATATCCCCTGCACGTAAGCAATGGCCAGGCATAAGCAGCTTAGAGGATGCACGTGTCCCAGCTATGTGCCACCAACAATACAACAGAAGTCTGATGTCTTAACTCCTCTGACCCCCCTGAGTGCAGCGGGGTGGAGGATGTGTAGGGAGAGGCTCTGTCAGGCTGCTGTTTATGCTCAGAAATCTGTGAGAGCAGGGAGACTGATGAAGCATGGCTAAATCTCTTCTCAGTGTTTCATCTCTTTCACTCTCTGCTTTTCCCAGCTGTGTCTGAAAGGATCAGTCTGTTACCCAGACTCACCTCATGTAGCTCAGCTACTTCCTTCGTTACTGAGCCAAGATCTGGTGTCTAACTAAAGGACAGCTTACTCAAGAGTGCAGTCTTGATCTGAAAATTTGAGAAGAGAGAATCTAGGGCTTGTCTGGACAGTTTGCTCTATAAAGTTATCTCTCTAACATTGGTAAGAAAGATGGATTCTTCTTTTTAACCCCACTTCAGTAGATTTTCTTCTATGGGGTCCTCAAAAGACAGTCTCAATAACTCATTTAGTGCCAGGCTGAATAGGAGAGAAGGGCTTTCTATCCCAGGTCGTCTCCCTGTACCCTGCTCAGTTTGTGCTTTCTGCTGTCCTGGAGAACGTGGCAGCTGTCCTTTGCTTTTCTACTGCCACTGCTGCAGAAGGGACACAGATTTTATTGCCTTTTGCTTCACGCAGGTACCAGTGTAAATAACACTAGCTAATAATTCTCAAAGGTTCTGGAAGATATTTTTTTCATTTATTTTATCTACTTTCCAGATGTAGTTCAGAAGAAATTGGTTGTAAGCACAGCTTTTCCTGGGGAGCACAGAGGTGCAAGCTGCTCCCAGGAATACCTCCTGCATCATATCCAAGCCCATTGAGAGGATTGTAGCCTGTGTCTATAGGCTGCACAGTCCTGCTGTGGAGATCCTGATGGGGCCTGACCAAGGCTGGATGTGATCCAGATGAGCTGAGCTATTTCAGAACAGAGAACATCTGCTTGCCAGAAAGCAGAACTTGCAGTGCAGGGAGTTCTTGAAGGAAAAGGATGCTTGAGGATGTTTGGAGGCTGGGGACATGTCAGGTTCAAGGCCCAGCTGAGCAGGGGTTGAAGGAAAGCAGCAGTGCTCCCTGCATCCCTGGCCCTGAGTGAGCTCAGATGCTGAGCAAGTAAATACACTGCCTTAAGAGGAAACATTTCTATTCACTGATTGAAGAAATACAGCTAAAAGAAACACTTTTCAGGCATGGTTGACTCTTTGGAGGTTCATTCCTCACCTTGAACCAAGCTTGGCTTCTCTTGAGAGCCAACACCTTTCCCAGGTCCTGTTCTGTCAAATACACTTGGAAAACAAGGTGGCAATGAATGTTTTTGTAATTCACTAATGTTCAAACAAAACAATCAGTCTGGTGGCTGAGAGCAGCTCTGTGCCATGCAGCAAAGCCAGCTAAGGGCTAATGCAGAGTTATCTGGCAGCTGATCCTGTCTTCTTTTTGATTGCAAATGCCTACACTTGATTTAAAATGCATTACTAAATTAAAAGCTATGCAGCAGAGATCCATTGCAGCATTTGAAGGACACTTGCTTCACATTGATCAGATGTGGAAAAGTTTGGATTTCTTAAATCTCTCTATTCCACAGTGGGGTCACCTCTCTTGAGTGACTCTCTTCAATCCACACGACGTCAAATGGGCAGGATTTGTGTGTCAGAGCAAAAAATCTGTTCTTGTCTATTAAAAGCCTTTGTACCAGAACTGTGAAGCAGGACTTGGCCAATTGTACCTCCACTGTGAGCATGTGGCTCTGTGCAACTAATCCTTGCTCTCCCTACCCTACTCTCCTGATCCAAGCTGTCCTGGTGAGGGGACCTGAAGTTGTGTAAAGGTTTCAGGTACTGAGCTGAAGAGAAGATACAGACACATCTCAGAGTCTGGGATCTCCATTTCTATTAACTTTGACCTCCAGCTTGTTCACTGAAGTGCATATTACAAGGGTGAGCCAAAGCAAAAAACGGTTTCAGTCCAAAAACTTCCTGAAGGAAGGATCTTAATGCAGTGCTGGATGGATTAATGCTTTTACCCTGGCTCCTGAGCCACATTTAATGGAGCAACTCTGATGACAGACAGTGGAAGGAAATGATGATCAGCCCTGTATCTACTCACTGGTGCATCACAGCCACCCATCTGGCAGCATGACCTGCCAGCACTGCCAGACCCTGATGAGGAAGAAAAAATGATCTGCCAAACTTAATTTTTTGTAATTTTTTTCCTTTCCTTTTTTTTTTTTTTTTTTTTTTTTTTTTTTTTTTTTTTTTTTTTTTTTTTTTTTCTGGAGAAAATCCCTGGATGATGGCAGATGTTCCTCCAAATCCTCTTTGTAACAGAAAATGTCCCAGGTCAGGACTAGGTGGAGGAGATTGTTACTGCCTTCTAGATGATGTTTGAGTGCAGTGACTGGTGAGGAGCAGCCTGTTCTCTGGCCAGAAGAGGAGTGATCTCAGCATGGAATGTGGCAGTGCTTGAAACTTGACATCAAGAAGTGGAGCTGCTTTTGTAAGCAAACCCCTGCAGATTCTAACTAAAGAGCCCAACTTTGTGCTGGAAGGGAAGACTGGACTTCTGCCACACAGCATCCATCAAACAGTGAGCAGATAAATCACAGCAGAGCTGTTAATGTCACAAATTCATCTAGAGGATGTTGCTTTAATTAGTTATTGTATATGATAAATCAATTGATGCATAGTCCCCCAGAAATTTAAAACAATAGAAATCTGTAGCACATAAAATATCAGGGACAGCTAGAGACTGTCTACTTAGCCAGGTTTTGAGGGAAGGATCCTGGTTATGGAAATATATGCTTCAGGGTTGAAGGAAAGTCAACAGAACATTTCATTATCATGAAGAGGTCTTTTTTTTGGTGAAGACTGCATGTTCTGGCCAATGTAATTAAAATTTTGGGGTAGCTGCTACAGAACACTCTGTCAGCTGATGGATCTCGGGACCCAGGGTGCAGAACAACGCCTGCTTTGCAGATTGCTGTGTCCTGGATTGACAAAAAAGTGGCAGGGACCCAGGGAGGAGTGGAATAGTTACTCAAACAGCCTCTTTGCAGGGAGACAATCTTCCAGAGAACACAGTGATGGTTCCTACCTCTGAAAAAGATCCAGCTCATGTCAAGGAAACTAAAATTTTAAGGAGAGTTGGACCGAGAAAAGTGATCACAAAATGGTATTTCTCTTGCTGGGTTAGTTTTATCCATCAAATATCCTACAGTACAACACTGCCATGGTCTGCACCAGAATCTTGACTTCTAAACTTGGCCTCAAACCACACAGACTTAGACTGAGCTAGGAGGAATCAGCTTTCCAATTGACACATAAGGTGCTCAGATGAAATGTTAATGGCAACTCTGAATAAGCCATTATTTGCAGGCTATTCCACAAGTCCTGGAGTATAATGAATGCCTGTGGGAAAGTCTGCAACAGCCTCCCATAAAAGTGGTGGAAAACCAAAGAGCTGAAATTCTATGAATAAATTTTGGGTTATGACTCATCCATTGCTGAAGTTATAAGGAAAATATGTGACCACTGACTGGGCTTATTCCCACTAGAAAAGGGGTAACATATTTAGCATTTTCACACTAAGAAATTTATTAGCCTTTACTGAAGTTGTGTGTTCTGTATTTGACAGGAATTTGAAGTTAAAAGCTGAAGTTTTAGGAATAAGGAAAGGAACATACTGCAGATATAGTATATGGTTCTCAGTGTGCTAAACTGTATTTTTACTACCTCAATATAGTTAAAAGTAGACTTCTAAGGGTTTCAGAAAAAAACCAAAAAATTCAACGTTTACCTAAATCTGCATCACAAGCATGAATTTTTCTCATTGTTAGTTAATGGGATTAAAGTTCTGAAAAAAGAGGCACATCTAAAAATAATCCCTTTTATGACAGGACAAAGACTTGTGGAATAAGTACAAAATTTGTGCAGAAAAAACCCAAATAGCTCACTGAGAAGAATTAGTCCCAGAGTCCAGGGAGGTGAGGAGGCTGTCTGGGCCCAGGGTTGTCTCTGGTCTGCATGGAGCCAGTAACCACAGGAATGGGAAAGCTCCTGCCTGCCTGCCAATCCCAGGCCACTACCAGTACAGCCCTAGAGTAAAAAAAAAACCCAACAAACAGGCTCTTGAAGAGACAAAGCATCTGGAAAACAGAAAATTGTTAGGACCTTATATATCTTGTAGTTCAAACTGTAGTAAAACCAAAATAGAATTATTGTTACTGGTGTAGAATCTTTAGGGATGCACGTTATGGACACAAACAAAACTGTGAGTCAGGTCTGGACAGTTTGGGAGATTGATATGGCAAGGCAGAGGCTCCAATTGTAAGTAACTGAAAGAGGAATAAAATAGTGATAGTGCTGACTCTTTTATACCACAGTGATGTCCCAGAACAGGGGAGGGTCTTGACAGAGGATGAGCTGAAGGCTGATGGCCCTTTTTTCCATTCTTTCTGCAATTTTCAATCTGCTCTTCCTTGTAGGCTTATTAATGCCTTCCCAATGAATCAGCTTGATCTTTAAATGGAAGTCAGAGGAAAGGCTCATCCCGTTGGACTCTCCTTGTTGGTCAATACAAGCAGTGAGGTTCCTTCCACAGCCAGCAGCTCTGGCACTCAGAAGGGAATCTCCCATGGGAGAGGCAGTGTTGCATTTGGGGAGATCTGTGTGTGGATATCTGGGAAATCTGGCTGCTGGGATGCAGGAATTGTGCAGCTGGAGCTGGGGTGGCTGGGTGAGCCCGTGGGGCTGTGGCACAGCACAGGTGACTGAGCACAGCACAGGTGACTGAGGCACAGCACAGGTGAGCTGTGGCACAGCACAGGTGTCTGTGGCACAGCACAGGTGAGCTGTGGCACAGCACAGGTGACTATGGCACAGCACAGGTGAGCTGTGGCACAGCATAGGTGTCTGTGGCACAGCACAGGTGACTGTGGCACAGCACAGGTGACTGAGGCACAGCACAGGTGACTGAGGCACAGCACAGATGACTGTGGCACAGCACAGCACAGGTGACTGTGGCACAGCACAGGTGAGCTGTGGCACAGCACAGGTGACTGAGCACAGCACAGGTGACTGAGGCATAGCACTGGGCGCTCGATGCTGCCAGCAGGGCGTGGATGGTTTTTACCCTCAGCCACCTTCACATCTTCCTACAGGACTTGTCCAGCACCACAATATCCATGATTCTCTGAATAACCATCTGATTCTCCCCACCAAACCCCTCTGCTAAAGAAAAGGAGGCCAAACAAATCCTTTTCCGTCCAAGAAAAACCTCCTCAGGCTGGAATGCAGCAGATGGAATTCCCACCGTGTTTACAGACAGGGACACAGCCACTCATCCCCACATCAGACCTACACAATGTGTGGGGTGCTCACAAATCACAAAAACACCTTTATTTTTTTCCCCTACTGTTCAGGGTGATGATGCTCCTGCATCTTGGGCTGAGAGTTTCTAACCGAGAGCAAATTTGCAGCCAGGGTTCAGTGCCTGACAGGGGCAGGTCTCACCAGGGTGTAGGGGCTGCTGTGTTGGGGGTCCATGGCCATGGAGAAGCAAAAGAAGCAGCAAATAACCATGGCAGACCAAGGGAGCCATGGCTGGGCTTGTCTGTGCTCAGCCAGAGGAAAAAAAATGAAGTGGAGAAAAGCCATTGAGCTCTGCAGAGGGGATTAGGATTTACTGTCATATCAGGTGAATTCAGGTCAATGAGAAGCTGTGACCAGATTTTATCTCAGCTGATAATAAAACATCCTCTTCACACAACTAAAAGCAGGCATGTTGTACACGTTCTATTTCACCTGACTCACACAGCCAAACTTGAATTGCTACATAAAAGCATAGTTCCTTATAAGATTTTTTTTCTAGCTTCTTTATCCAGCATTGTGAGGTTAAGAGTCTGTAATGTGATATTCTCCTTAAAAAAATTATTATTAAATCATAAAAATGAGAAGGGAGCCTGAAAAAGCAATTTCATTCTCCGCCTTGGTGTAGCTGTTTTACAGTTATGGGCAAAGCCCTTAAAAATTTCCTTGTCTCAGTTTAGTGAACTGTGAAATGATGATAACACAACTGCAGCTCTGGGATCTGGGAGGGCTGATGCTTTCACTGTGCCTCGAGTTTTTTATATGCAGGATGTGAAGAAGTTTAAAACATTACTATGTCATTATGTTTTATACTTGTGTACTTACTGTTCTGTGCTTGCTAACATAATATTTAGTCCTCTAAGAATTGATTTATAGCATGTAAAGGTAAGTATTTATGAGATATTTCTCCAAATAATGATACTGCGTGCCTTTCAGCAAAAAATACAAAAATACAAATTTTATTACTCTTTTGATTATCCTTAGCACATTAAAAAAATGTTTCCAATATGCTGTGTCATATTGAGAAGCAATATTCTGTTCCAGTAAATTTAAGAATTGAATTATTATTTTGACTACTGCTGATGAAAGCTCAGCAAAGTTGATCTGTCAAACGAATATGTAAAAATAATGTTGTTACATGTTACCAAACTTATTCTTAACAACTTGTATTATGAGTTGATTGAATCAAACTGCTAATATATGTATACTGTTCTATTTTTTTTTTTTTTGGTTGGGTTTTATTTTTGTAATACCCCTGAAATCATCTTTAAAATAGCATTTCTCAAAACTGAAAAACTCCAAATATGTGTTTTGTCCCACTCAGGATATTTAGGGCTAAAATAGCTGTTAATTTGCATCTGATGGCGAGATGTTTATTTTCAGAATGAAATGTAAACGTTTTCTAAGATGTGTCATATCCATTTCACACATTTCATGAAACACTGTGGGCATCTGTTTATTTGCAATTTTTGCATAATTTGGCCATAGTTTGCTTGATATTTTCCCATGACTGCTTTCCAAGGGAGAAAAAATATGCAATATGCAGAGGGTTTAATGCAAAATGTCCTTTTAACAGAAGCTGAACTTCACTACATTGGTCTTTAGGAGGCATCTGCTTTATTTCTCTTATTTGTCGCTTCCTATTTCTGCTGGAGTTTGATTACTCACCTGACTTATTTCCCAGTTTTTTCCCTCCTGGCCTCTCTTGTTATGGCTGAGACCTTGCGTGTTTAAATGTTAGCAGCTGCCTGGAAGTGACCTTAACTGCTCCTGGGAAAACCTGGTTCTGTTTCCTTAGCTAAAACGTGGGAGATAATCGGTTCCTTGGGAATAAACACGAGCTTATCTGATATTTATTGGTACATGGGGATAAGGCAAGGGACAGTAGCTCATGTGTGGATAATATCCCAGCTTCCCTAAAACCGTGTGATAACTTGAGGGAAAGCTGTGCCTGCTCTAATCACCCCCCTGTTCACCCTGTGCAGGTACACTCATGCCAGACTGTCACTGCACATTAGAAATTGAGCTGAAGGCTCTTTGATTGCCAGCAAATCAATCCCTAAGTGTAATTGAACCCTGATCAACGAGCACTGCCACAGAGCACCAAGGGAATGGATTCACAGAGGGACATGAGCTTGTCTTGGACACGCTGAGCTTTGTGGGAGATACCTTTTTTCCTAGCTGCAGGTGGATGGGAGCTGAAGCTATCCTAAGAAAGATTTTGATGATTTTGTTCTTGTCTCCATCAATAGCACTTCCTCAGCCTTCCCCTTGAGAAGATGGTATCTGCTGTCCTTATGCCCCAGCTGCTCAGAAAAGAGATGAAACTCTGCAGGGGCAGTATTTGGAGTATGAGGCTGTGCTGGAGGCAGGGCTGCACCCACACCTCGTGTCCCTGCCCTGCTACCTGTCAAACCTCCAACACCCTCTTTTCTCTGCTGCTGCCACCCTTCATTTGGCAGAAAGGTCTCCTTCCCCTCTCCAGACCCAGAGATCTGCACTGTTCCTTTGCTATGCCCTCCAGCAGCCCCCTACCCACCTCAGGCTTGTCATACTCTCTTCTTGGTGCCTTGAGTTCTCATTACTCACATCAGAGAACTGCTGGGCAATGTAAGACTTTCCAAGCCATGCTTAATTCATTTTCACAAAGAGTCATCTCACAAACCTCAGATCCAGCAGCAGAGAAATGTCCAGCAGACAAGAAAGGGTGTTAAACAAATAAGATGGACTGAATCAGAGACCTGCCCCATGTACACCACCAGTCACAACTGCATGCCATCATAACCACCCACTCTCCTCCTTGCTCCAAAGATGAACCAGCTTTTATTTGTTTTAGAAAAATTCTTTTTCCTCTCATAATGAAGTAATGAAATAGTTTTAACACAGATTTTGACAGCAGATACCCCAAACAAGCTAAGGACAGGAGAAATTGTTCTGCAAAATCAGGTTCTCACAAGCTGTGTTTGAAAGTGGGCAGGAAAGGCAGCAAGAAGAGTTCTCTTCCCTCATTAGCAGTCCCAGATTAGCTCTGTTAGTGCGCAGGAGGCTGGAGCTGGGATTGGATGTGGACCCAAATGTCTCCTTGCTTATTCAGAGCTTATCAGAACACCCTGAACTTTCAGCCTTGCAAATACTGAGCTGGAAAAAGCAGAACACGCTCTCTGGGGAGATTTCGTGTTCATTTTTACCTGTGGTTGGGCCAGAAATACTTCAAAGATAGATTCCCTTGTGACATTTGAAGTTTTCTCATTCAGGAGCCTGCCAGAGCTTGAGCTATACACAGGTGGATATTTATAGGGTCAGAGTTTCAGAAAATCTCAGCTTTCATAGAGTCACCAAAATAAATGACCTGCTTTTCAAAAAAGGTCTCATCACTGAAAAGACACCAAGCCTTGTGTCCCACAGGGAGCTGTGAATTCCAAAGTCCCTTTGAAATCAGGATCTAATTTTCAGAGGTTTGCTTTTAGATATCTGACCGGAGATATTTCGGGCTAGAATTTTTAAGGGGTTTGTAAAGCAAAAAAAAAGTCAGTACAAAAGTCAGTACAAACCTGGCTAGCTATAGAAAGAAACATCCCAATCCTCAAGTTCAAAGAAAAAAGAGAGAAACAGAAAAGTGAATATGACGTCAGTACACCAAGAGGAGAGATTTATACAGAGATAATTATCTTTTGCCTTTGTCACATGAAAATAATGTAAATAGAATGAAGTCAATGGCTGGGGTCTAGTCCCAAATCTGCATTTACCTTGCATCAGGCAGGGCTTCTGGGCCAGCATGTATGACCTACAGTCCCTGATGATTCCCTGCAATCCCAGTACATGTCCATCAAGACACAGTCTCGCCCTCCTCAAGCAGTTATTCCAAGAGCTATTTTATTTCCCTTCCAGATGCTCTGTCCTAGTGCATGGCTGGCTCTCACTACAGACCATGCTGGATCCTGTCCTAATTCTTAGAGATCTGGGAGGCTTTGCTGTTATGGCTGATGGAATTTGGCTCGCCTGTTGTTCAAGGGAAAAAATTGTTCATCCAAACCTTTCCACCCAGTCTCACTCCCAATAACTAAGCCTTGTATTTTGAGCTCAGGGAGATGTCAGTAGTGATGCAAAAGGGATGTTGCCAGTAGCCTCAGCTTTAATCTGCATGCTGCACTTTAATTGCATTCCACAGACCTAAAAAGAAACCTCCATTGACGACATCTGATCCAGGACATATGAGCAAACTGACAAAAGTTAGTAGGCAGAAGGAACTGACTGCACAGTTGATTTGCCAGTTGGGACTTTGGGCTGAAGAAAAAGGAAATCTGTAGTTTCTAACAGCTTTGAATTTTGAGTCACTAGATCCACCTTTAACTTTTCACTTATTTATCCTTGAACTCCCCTTGGAGTTTTGTCCTGTGGACCTGCAAACTGCGAGCCGCCTTGCCCAGATCCAGGCCACTGTTACCAGACTGGCACTGGGGACACAGCACATTCTGGTGCAATTCTGCTGCTCATCAGCATGTGAACCCCTCTGGGGTCAGATCCACCCAGGCATGACTATGCATGACATACAGCACAAGAAGAAAGTCATCAGAAGATCCTGAAGTCAGCTGGTCACTAGAAAAATGTGTCCCAGCTGCTTCTCACTGCATTAGAAAAGCTGTTTGCCAGTGGCACTTACCCAGCATCCCTTTGTTGGAACTGGACAAGCACATATCCTTCTCAGCACTGGGAAGAACAAATCCAACCACAAACACCTCTACCCCATCTGCCATCAGTGCCAACCCTAAGACAAAGAAGAGAGTCCACTGGAAGCGTCCGTGGCCACACTCCTCGATGATGTTCTCATACTGGTGGGCGAGTTGCTCCTCATCCTCCATCCTCTCGGCCATAAGGTCAGCACGGTCTCTGTACTCATCATCCACGGCAGGGGCTCGCTTCTTCTGCTTCTCTTTAATGTCATCTGGGTGTGGGATCCCTTGGTACTCCCCCTCATAGACCTCATCATCCTCATCGTGGCCTTCTGTAACATCACTCTGGGCATCCTCTTCCTGCGCGGGCTCGTCCCCGCCCCGGTAGTAGCCGTCGTTGGGTGGGTCGTAGTTGCCATCCTGGTACCTGTAGTCATCTGAGACCTGGTTTGTGTTTCTATATCCATCATCCATTCTGAACGGAGAATTCTAAATGCTGTAGGTCACTGTGTAGATGTTGTAAAACGCGTATGGATTTTGTGCAATTTCTGGTGTTGGTTACTTGAACATATCTTCTCTCCGTTCTTTGGAACTGATGGGATGCACAGCTTCCCAGGCTCAGAAGGAGAATTATATATAAAGGTTCTCTTTGACAGAGTCTCACGCAGCTTTTGGTAATGCTTCACTTTTCAGCTGTCATTTGTGACTTGCTGGTTTCTGAGCTTTGGGTGAGAAAAGCTGCAGTCTGGGGAGCAGCGAGGGAACAGCAAATTGCACAGCCAGGGAGCAGAGCTAGGAGGATTTGACAGGTTTTTCCTGATTCATTGTGGTGCTGAAGGTCATGTCCTGAGAAAGAGGAGACAATAGCAATGAGACAGCAGTAAGCTTTCAACCACACATGCACTGAGTTTAATGTCCAACATTTCGAATAAATGCTTTTTCTTCAAAAAAATATGGCAACGGAGGAATGTTTTTGCATCATCAAAACCCAAAGCCTCAGAAAAAACAGCATTAAAATGTACCAAGTTTAGTGGGAACCCGAAGTAGAATGTAAAGTACCATGTGGTCCCAATTTCTGTCATTCCTGGAAGTCCTGCCTCCCATATGGGTTCCTACTTTCCACAAAGAGCAGAACAGCCCTGGGCTGGGTTGCTGGAACAGAGCTCTCAGGTTGCTAAATATGTTTCCATCCATCTCCTCAGAGTACTCTCATCCCTGGTCCCTACAACTGGCTAGCATCATAATGACAAAATATGATCTTTCTTTTTCATCCAGATCCCCACATTAATTTTATTTATTGGCTTCTTTTTTTCCCTAGTGTCTCTCCATCTGTATGCCAGATGCACAACTGGCATGCAGCGTCTGCCAAGATAAAGTCACCAAAAGTCACACCAAGCTCTGTTCTCTCCATATCGAAATATCAACAGGGGATGATTTTCACAGAGAGCAAAAAAAACCAAAGCTAATACAGAATCACTCTTGTCTGCAGGGAGAACCAAAGGAAGTCAAGACACATCTAAACACACACTCCTTCTGGACACCTGATTTCCATTATTTTCCAGGCAGTTTCCAGCCAGCTGGCTCTCCAGTGTTCCCCTGCCTCACACAGCTGCAGACAGAGAGTTTGGATGGAGAAGCACATGGGAAAGGGAGTGGAGTCACGCCAGAGCAGCCAGCACAGCGTAGGCATGCACAGAACGTAGACTTTGCTTTAAGCTTTGAGCTACTTGCCTAAATAAAGTGTAAATGAGGTATGGATTGACATGGGCAGGCACAAGCCTGAGGATGTGTGGGTGTTGTTACCTACACAGTCAGTTGACCTATAGAAGCGCACGCAAATGCACACACTCTAAATAACAGTGCTATATGCAGCTAAAATGACTTCAGAGGAGAAATTCAGTAGCACTCCCTGTAATAAAATGCTCAGAGGGGCATCACTCCTGCTGCAAATGCTGTGATTTTCTGGCAGCCCAAATGCTCAGGGTAAGGAAGCAGCAGAGGCCTGACTTCTCTGCATGGATTAATGGCCATGCCTTGCTTGTGCTGTTCATGGAGCTGCTCCAAGGAACTTCATAAAAGCTTCCTCTGCACTTCTGCTTATCTACCTGTATATTTGTGGCCCATAATTACAGCACAGCCTCTACAGAGCCTGCCAAAATCTCTTCCTTTTCTCTGCCCCTTTGCCGTTTGTCACTACATTTGACTTGTTTCCTCTTCCCTTTCTTTATGCTGAATCACACCATACATTTTGCATCAAGTGAAAAAAGCAACAGGGCATTATTCCCAGGACTCAAATAGAGGGATCAATAAAGCAATGGAAAAAAAATTAAAAAATGCCAAAGGCATTCTGATCAGGTTATAATGATCAGGAGTCTACAGTGCAGGGAGCAGTGAAGTATTTGCATAGGCACAAGAGCTGTTAATGTGCAGGGGAGTTAATACATCTGACAGCCATCAGAAGCACTTAAGTGAGTTCTACAGCTCTTGTTTCAGTGCTGGAATGTTACCTTTAATGGTTAAAAAAGTCCAAAATTACTTTTGAGTCTCAGAACCTCCCAGTCCTGAAGTAACTTTCTTGATTACACAAAGATTTGTGTCATGACTGAACATCGTGTTCTCCAAGGCAGTAAAATGTCGTTCCACAGAGACATATTTTCTTTTGAAAAGTAGGGGAAAGAGCCTTTTATTTAAAGAGAAAAAACAAAAGAACAATATGTGCAAAGGAACATTAGGCCTTGCTTTGGATGTCTTTAAGAATCATCTGCTGGCAGGTCATGCTTCAAAGCGACCTCAAATGTTGGAGCAGGAAGCGCAGTGACCTCACTGTGTTTGTCCCTTTCTGGTTGCTACAGAACTGAATTGAAAACTCATTTTAGGCAACGAAGTAACAATAACACTAATGATCAATAGCAGAACTGATCAGACTCTGAGTCTCCACAGACCTTATCTCTCTTTTCAAAAGGTAAAAGTATGTTCTTAAGGACCAAGTGCTGGAAATCTTTTTGTTCTTTATTTAAAAGCTGCTGAGGCTTAAAGCTGGGCTCTTTACCTCCCACAACAAGAGGACCAAAGATCACAAACTTAGAAAAGACCTATTGAAGCATCCCTGCTCTTTCACTGACACACAAAGACTGTCATTTACCAGATGGGATCACATCTTGAGCACCCTAAGAAATAATGACATGAGTTGAAGAGTCTCACAGACCAGTGAGAGTCACCTGCACGGGGAAGAACATGTACTTCAGAAAAAAGGTCACGGCAAAAAATAGTGCATGGGTTCCCATTCAGTTTGTAGGATGGATATTTTCTGGAATCACCCTAGGAGAAGGGGCAGCGCAGAGAGGCAGGCTATATTACTTCAGAATGCTACACTTTTTGTATTTCACACCACTTGTTTTCTTTCCTTGCCACATATGCACAGGCTGATTCACTCCAGACCTGATTCTTTAACACCCTTTCACTCAAGCCGAGCTGCACTCACTCATTAACAGCCCCATTTAGCATTTAGATGAGAAATCATGATGTGTCATAAAGATGGCAGGCCTGGGTTGCTATAATTACTCTTCACAGTGATGCATGAGAGCTTGAGACAAATATACACATCACACCAAGCCTATTGTAGCAGGGTGGGTGTCAGTCTCTTCTCCCAGATAACAAGCAACAGCACAACAGGAAACGGCCTCAAGTTGTGCCAGGGACGTTTCAGACAGGATATTAGGAAAGTTGCATCATCAGAAGGGTTGCCAAGCATTGGAACAGTCTGCCCAGGGCAGTGGTGGAGTCACCACCCCTGGAGGTATTCAGAAGACATGGAGAGGTGGCACTTGGGGACATGGTTTAGTGATGGGCTTGGCACTACTTGGTCAATGGTTTGACTTAATGATCTTACAGTTCTTTTCCAATCTAAATGATTCTAATAACAACCCTTGGGCCTTTTAAATTGCCAGTTCCCTTTCTGAGACCCACAAGTTAAGTTTAAACACACAACAACTGTCAGGCTCCATAAGGCAGACTCTGCAGGTGCAGGAAGGCAAAGGCAGGAAAGCTTCATTCTGGGTCTCCCCAAAAGAGCTTATTAGACTGAATGTTGGGCACAGAAACCTGGAATACATCGGGATTCAGATCCTTTCCTCATTTCTTTAGAATACATTATGCACCTTGCAGTTTCCTTGTCCTCTTTAGCTCTTTAGTTAGCTCAGATGTTGCATACTTAGCCAGGAATTCAGGCATTTGAGCTCTGCAACTTAAAATAGGAACCTAAAGTCTTGGATATCCTCATAATAGAAACGGTATCTACTCTAGGAAAAGGGATGTTTAAAAAATAAAAGCAAATTAACACCTGCATTTGCCTCTGTGAGAGGGCATATAGGTAAGTCTGTGATGCTGAGGTGATAAACTGGAGGTTGGAGGGCAGCAGAGCTTGGGGGGATGCAGAGAAGGGTGAGCTACTTGTACTAAATGAAGAGAGTCCAGGGTTTGTCAGAGAGCTGGGCTCTGTCACAGAGCAGAAATCATGTCAAATTAGTGAGCAGGGCAGATATGAGAAACGTTTTCTTATGAAATATTGCACTTTGGGGCACGCTGGAGTTTCTGGAAAATCAAAGAGAGTGAGGATGTTGCTTTGTGGGAGCAAGAGCCATGGGTGCACACACATAAATGCATCATGCACATCCATGGTGTGGATCCAGCAGGGACAGAGCCAAGGCTGGGAGCTGCCACCCAGGGCCTTGCTGCATGCTCAGAAAGGGAGAACACTCTAAATCAACAGCAGGAGGGAGAGGTCATTTGAACACTAAGGAGAAGGAGCAGGACAGGGACACTATAAAAATGCTTTCAAGGGATTTTTTAGTATTCACCAGAATAATCCTTGTAAAACAGATGGCAGAACAGTTTAATATTCTGCCTGAAGGACGACTCCTCCTGCAAAACATCCTCACCCCCAGAGCTGCTTTCTGCTGACAGCCATGGGAAGGTGCCCAGATCCTACAGTGACCATAAGGACATTCTGCAGTCACAAAGCTGACTGTAAAAATTTCCCTCAGAAGAAATTTTCCTCACTGGAAGGAGAAAGATGATTATGTGGATAGGTTTCTGTGAAGTTCCAATCTCAGATTCTTAATGAGGTTCAATCAATGGATCCGTTTGTACACACGAAGGGGCAGATTTTTGAGGTGCCTAACAAATCACAGCTCCCAGGGGNTGAGTGATTACTGTGCTGCTGGGTAGGAATTTTGCAGGCTGAGCATCCTGGGCTCTGCCCTTCAGCATCTTGGTGTCTCTGTGTCCCTCCAGACCCCACAGCAGGACAGCACAGATTTCCTCTGGTGGGCATTGCAGATCCCTTGCAGCTCTGGTTGTATGAATATACAAATATATTCATATATGGGCAACTTGTGTCCCCAAAACCTTAAACCTCAAATGAACCAAAATTTGGGGAAAAGAGGTCTCTGTGCTCCCAACTTCACAGCTGAGGAGCTGTCAGGAAAAGTGCTCCCAGGTCTTTGTCAGCTTTTCAGTGAAGTCTTGCAGTCTCACATTTTATTTTATTTTTTTTTAACTAAGAAAAATGCTGTTTTACCTCAGCAGAACTTTGAAAATTTCTCTCTTTCCAAATAGTATAAATAATAATGATTAAAAAAAAATTAGGTTGCAACCTCATAATTCACAATAAAAATGCTTTCAGATCAGGTCCATTATAAATCCTTCATCTTATACTGTCTAGAGTTGCCCTTTTCATTGGCATCAAAAAAAAAAAAAAAAAA
>VZUA01024583.1:0-27852 GCA_013401035.1 Horornis vulcanius | reverse complement strand
TTTTTTTTTTTCTTTCTAGCATTAAAATTGCTGCTGCAGCCACACAATTCAACATCCAGAAGAGAGCTGAGCAATATCATCATTCTCCTGGACAGATGGCAAGGCTGGGTTCTTGGCAAGAATCCTGCAGAGGGAAAAGCAGCAGGATCTAAAGAGAATTTATATGTGAGGGAAGGTAGAAAAAGGAAATGAGGGGGCTTCGAATACAAAAAGGTACAAACCAAGTGAAATTGGAAGTCAAGGAACAAGAACAGGAATTAATGGTCCAAACTGTGCTCAGAATAAGGGAGGAGATGTCCAGGGAAAGATGGAAGGCCTGACACATTATTGATCCACAAACTGTGGAAAAAATGCTTTGTAATAACAATAGCTCTTGCCTTCATATCCGAGGATTATAAATGCATCTGGTGCCATCTCTGTTAAAGATCAGCCCTAAGCCTTATTAATTCTTGCTTGACTTTTGCATCTCTCTTTCACTGACAAAATAACAGGAGAAAAGTCTCAGAGCACAGGATTCTAAAACACTTTTGGAAGGAGCTGCCTGTGGAGGACATCACTCAGTCAAAAAAACCCAACCCAATCCAACCCAAACCACACCAATTGTTTTAGGGGGTGATTATATCAAAATAGATCACATTTCCTGCAGGTCTTCACTAGTCACTTTCCTTCCTTTGCCTTTCCATCAAATGTCCTAATCAATGGTGGTGAAGAACAGAATGTCCCTGGGGAATTTCCAGGAGGGTGTGCTCAGATCTGAACACTGGCCAGTGAATCAGTGTGATTTAATCTGCTGAAGACCTGGTCTCTTTTTTTTCAAAATACAGATCAGCCCTCGGGATGCAAGTTTCTACAGGACTTTAGACAGGGGTAAAGGAACACTATATGCATCACTAGGAAAACAATTCCATTCTGATTCCATTCCAGTCTCACAAGATTGGAAGAAAAATTTGTCTTTGCAATTAATGTCCAAAAGAAACCATGGTCATCAAGTATTCTTGAAGGAGGACTGTATCACAGCCCCAGGAAGAAAACCCATTGCAACTGGAGCAATATTAGATCCAGTATAATTTCTGAGGGCTCTTCTCTGCTCTTGTTCTGAAAAAACAAGGAGGGTATATGAGTTCAGTTTTCTTATTCAATGACATGGTAGCTGGAAGCAAAAGCGAGCAACTTTGCCATCAAAGACAACAAAATTACATGAAAGGGCATGTCAATGTGTGTTTTTCAGGTGTAAAATTATGTGCTAATGGCTACAACAATCAACTGTGGCTGCAAACACAGGAGGCTAACTGGGTCTAGGCAGCAAGAGATTTAAAAATCAAAGTCTGTAGCAGAGCTTACCTTTAAAGAGAATTCGCTTTGGACTGTGGAAAAAGAGGTGTCTTTTGTTGTAGCTTCAGAGGAGAGAACGTTATTGAGTGAAAACTAAGGAAAAAACTAGTTTCTCCTGAAACTTTTTTTATTATTAAGAAATTGTTTGATAGATATGTAACACAGGTTCAAAAACTCTCCACGGAGCTTGTTAAGCAAGCTATCTGTGCCACAGATTCTGTAAAGAAGAGCAAGGTATTTGAAAGTCATTGATTTGAAATCATCTGGTTCAAAAAAGAACCAACTTTCAGCAGTACAAATGACACCTACTGATTGTTCCCCTACAGCACAGATAGGACACATAGGGTAAAATCCTTTGGGCAGTGTAAAAAATATTGATTTGCTCAAAGATGCTGCCAGGGTCTCTGGGACAGGACTCATTTATTCACTGCTCCCACACTGTAGGTTGGAAAAGATTGGTGCAGATGCAGTCCTGATGTATCAAGAAATGCAGGGAAACCAGAGCTGGAGTATTTAGTGTGTTACCAGCAGCCCTGATTAATTATTTAGAGAAAGCATTTTAGTTGAAAATTCTCTGCTACAGAGTTTATTGAACTGAAGTCCTCCTACAGTTTCTGGATAATCTCTATTGATCTGTGGTGGATTTTTACACATTCCTGGGCAGGTGCACACCATGTATGTTTGTGCCACCAGGAGAAAATATTTATTGCATTATTTGATCTTACAGTCCTGCCTTACACTATGTTCACTGAGGAGAAACTATGAAGCTGAAGCATTTACAGTAGCCCTTGGATTTGGAAGCAGAGACAGACAGGGTATGAACACAAATAGCTCAGTAGTTTGATTGAACTGTCCTGATTTATGCTGAGTAAGAATCTGGCTGCACTGTTCCAATGCCTTTACATTTTTTCATCCTCACCCATCCCACTGGGGGAGATTTCTGGTTTCCAGCACATTGAACACTGAAATGCCATTGTCTTATGTGGTGGTGGTGGTGACTTTCACAGCAAAGTGGCTGTGGGCTGAATTCAGCTTGTAATCCACTATGTTATGTTATGAACTAAGGGACAGAAAGTCCCCCAGACTGTTAGAGGGAGATTATACCCTAAAGTCTGATACTCTGTTGGTGCAGATGCTTTAAAGGTCATATCCAAGACAGTATGTGCTACAGCAAGCTGGCACAGCAAACACGCAGCAGATGAAACAAGGAACAAGCATCAGTCAAGCAGAATAAACAGTTTTTCTGAAGTTAGGGGCACAGACTAGCAAGCTGGGTGTTCATGAGATAGATACAGAGAGGAATTTTTAACAGTAGGAGTTGGAAAGCAATGGCTTAGCAACACATATCTATATAAGGAGGGACAGACTACACATTAGGATTCCAGAGAAAGGCCATAAAAGGTCAATTTGACAAGCTGAATATGGATAATGAGTTGAGACAGATGGTGTAAGAGTATGGTAGCTAATAAATAATGAACAGACTTGCTTCAAGGAGCAAACGCGGGGAGAAGTCAAAGCCGAGAGCTTAGTCAGAAGGGAGGTGGTGAAGGGGAAAAGAACAAAACCATGGAGGATGGAGGAGAATCACAGCAGGAGGGCTGGTGGGAGAGGAGTGTCTGCTTTTATGTGCCAGAGTTTTGTGGAAATGATACTTTACCCAAAGAAAACTTAGGAATGCATATGCCTGAGCTGGAATTTGGCCATCTTACTGAGATTAACATTTTTTTTAGCTGAGAAATTACTCATGGCCTTAAACTTCTTCTAGACATCGATTTCCTCTTCCCCTCCTCTCCTATTACCACAGTACCTAAGCAGCCTACAGTGCTCCCAAGTCCCATCAAAGGCTGGGAAAAATTCTCAGGTTGATTTTGCATGTCATTACTAGAGGCAGAGAGAGACTAAAACTGTATCTGAGAATGGAAATACAAATGCTGTGTTCTGTCCCCCATATTCCAGGGACCCCAAGCAAGGTGAGGATTTCTTCCCATCTTCAAACCCAGCTATCCTCCACATGATGACCAAGATAAAGGCAAGCTTTGCTTCCCCACAAACATTTTCCTTAATGTGGAGCTGAGGCACAAACTCCAACCTGGACATCAAGTAATACTTAGAGGTGTCCCAAAGTAGATGCAAATAAAGGAGCTTTCCCAAAATCACTTGGAGGAGCCATGTCAGAGCCAAACAACCAGCACATTTCTGCTATTTCCTTGTCTGTTTAAATATCATAATGAGCTAGAATCGTTGAGGTTTTATTGCTTATTAATAAACCAGTCTCTCTATCAGCATTGCACCTGGCAGCGTAAACCAATAGGAAATTGAATGTTTATTCAGGAACAACAGTGCCCTAGTGCCCTTTCATGAATTTAGCATTTCTACGTGTGTTTGCCCTTGGACAGCTTATTAGGTTTAACCTTACTGGGCTTGGAAGCCCTGACAAGCTCCCAGAGAGGACTGTAAGCAATAACCTTGGAAGTAAACTGCTTGCAATTCAGCAGATTCTGCCTGTGTCAGACAGCAAACATCCCTGATTAACTATAAACTGCTTAGCTTATTGGCAAAGATGTGCCTCTGGCTACAAAGGGGATTTTTATTTTATCACACTTGCAACCTGAGTTATTAAATAATGAGCTGCTTAATTAACTAATTCATTAATACATGGCTGTGATGAATAGATTTGCTCCAGTGACAGAGCCATGAAAGCAGAAAAGCCCTGAGTGATTTCCAAGTACTGCTTTCTTTCAGGAGGGATTTTATTTGAGCAAGTATCCTTATTAAACACCCCTTTCCTTCTTTTTCTTACCTCTACCTAACACAGCAGCCTTGAGTCTGCTGTGTCTGTTTGCCCCCAGCACTCCATGCCCTTGTCCTTTCCTCCTTTCTGCCTTGCTCCCCCTTTCCTTTGGATCCATGAAGCCAAAGCGTCTTCAGAGTGTTGTGCCACAAAACCACCCTTTGCCCAGTGCTCCCACACTGCTGTGGCCAGGATGCTTCATCATCCCCAGTCTCAGATGGGAGGTGTCTGTGGTGCTTTAGGTACTGATAAAAACATCAGTTATTGCCCATGATCTCCTTCCCACTGCTGGAAGACCAACCAACCTTCCCGCTAATGGAGACAAAATAATCTACAAACTAATTTACTGCACCTCACAGCAGCCCTTGCAGGGTTGTTATCTCCTGTTTTCTGTGGCATTGGAGTGTGTTGAGAAAGAGCTCTAACAGAGACATTTTCACAGGCTGGAAACCACTCCTGCCATCAGGAACAGCTCTTTCCCAGCCCAGGATGCTCAGGCATCAGTCTCTCGAGACAGCTGCTCGCCAGCTCCACTGAAGTGTACAAATGCAGTGGCCATGCCAGAATTCTCACTCATTCCCAGAAATCCCCCGTAGCCTGTCACAGACACAGCCAACCTTATGCTTCCATCATGCCCTTTAATAGGTTTGATCCCTGTGTTTCCCTTTGGGGCTGCCCAATGATCAAGGCTAAAGGGGCACAGTTATTATGAGATGAGATAAAAGGGTGGTTCTTGAACTAAATCCAGCCTCTTTATTTTCTCCATAAGACCTCCAAAACAATTGTATTGTGGCCTCAAGGGCTTTCAAAATTGCAAATGCAGTGTTCATTATGCACCTTGCCTGTGGAGAAATACAAGTGCAAGCAGAAGCAAATTTAAAGAGACTCCTTTCAAGGTTAAGTGGCAGGGAAAATACTGGAGCAATTGCTTTTGCTCCATTCATGTTCACAGCATTTTGTTTAGTTTAACCTTTTTTTTTTTCTTTTTTTTCTTTTTAATAATATGAGACACTGCTGGGGAGACCTGAACCTTGTAGCAGCCATGATCATTCAACAGATTCCATTATCTAGCTATCAAATTCACTATGTGCCCCACATGTATCACTGCAGCACAAGAAAAACATACCCACAGAGTGATGTCTTCTTCTGTTAAAGAGGCAATTTGCAAAGCCTGTCTGAGCTGTACCTTGAATATCTGAAATTCTCAGATCTTTGAAGAACCTGCTTTTGAAACCAACATCTTGAAGAAAGTCACTAAAAAATTGCCATAGGGCCTGAAATATGTTGGTATTGACTTACCAGAAACCTTACACATAGCAACTCTATATTTATACTTATGTTTTTATACTCATGGAGGATTTAGACTCAAAAGAGCACCCAGCAGTATTTTTGCACCTGCAGAAGAAGAGAATGGATCATTTGAACACATGTAATGGGCCCCTTAACATTTTGGAAAGTTGGGTTGCCTGGCAGTGGTTTTTCCTAAGCCTCCCTCATTCCTTTCTTGCTCCTGCAGGAGCCTTTAGGATAGATCTTTGCAAGAGGAGCTCATTTGCACAGAGACTTAAGCTAGGCCAATATTCTGACAACCCAAAGTCATGTGGCTTTCAGCTGTGCCATGGGGCATTTGCTGTCTGACAGTCTTCTGAAATGATGTTTGTGCCTCTGTGGAATAGAGAAGGAAAGAAGGAAAAAACTGGAACAAGGAGAAGATACTGCAGAAGCCAAAGAATGAGAGAAAGCAACAGCAGAGCATGAGATATAGGAGAGGAGGAAGAACAAGGCAGGGGATGGTGAAGGTCAGAAAGGCAGGGAGAGAAAAAGGCATAACAGTATCAGTCTCAGAAACTAATGTTGCCTTGAGCCAGTAAAAAGAAGAAAAACAAATGAACAAACAAAATACGATTAGGCTGAGTGCTTCATAGCAGTGAGAAGGTTCTGCATTTGCTCCCCAAACACACGAATAAATGCCTGCATTCAGGTTGGACATTAATGATGAAAAAGCTTCATCTCCCCAAATTAATAGCCATAATAAATCATCAGGCTGTAGCACTATACTCTGTGTGTATGCAGAGAGAAAATCCTCAGCATCACCTGTCGAGGCAGAAGAAGGATTTAGCTGTTATTTATTGCTCAGTGTGACTCATGCCTGTGGGTAGGGGCACGACAGTACAGATGGGAGTTAAAATCAGACTGCCATCAGAGGAATTTATGCCAGGAGAGTTGAATTCAGGCAACTTCTGCTTATGTTTTACCTGGAATTTCTCTATAAAATATGAAAAGAGTAAAAAAAGAATTTGAAAAATACATGCCTGTGCAGACATTTGTTAGGGACTCAGACAGGTTTGATTAGAGGAGAGATGGCTTATGACTTGGGCAACATCAAGAACTCTGTACAGTTTTCTCTAATGCCACAAATGGCTCGATTAACCTAAGGCAAGCCATTTACTTCTTCCTAGGTTTAGTTCTTTGTCTGCAAAATAGCTGTAATAACTTGTTCTCTCTAGCTGTCAGACATTGTGTAGAGAAAACACAAGCATAACTGAGAAGGGAATCTTGTAACCACTGCTGAAGAGCTCAAAAGTTCACCTTTCTGGACTTCAGACTGTCCTTGCCAAGACCACTGTGATGTTGCAATTATGCTCACATGGACAGGGTCTCCTGTGAATAACCTCCAATGTGCTGTTTCTGATCAGAATCAAGAATATTTCCAGCACATTTCATAGGTCTCCTTCTGTTCCTCTCATTTCAGCCCCAGCCAAAGAAGACATGTAAGAACTCTAAGAGTCATCTGACTCCCTAAAAATGAGAAGGCAACTGAGAGAGATCCTGAAACTTGAGTTACCCATGTAAAGGAGATGTTCTGGCTTTCAGAGGTGGGGGACAGGTATCTTTTGACCTGTCCCCATTGTCCCTGGTATAAATGTTCTCCTTCCTGCAGATGCTGAAGTGAGGGACATCCCTCTACTTGCTTCCAAAATCCAGACTCTTTGACCCAGCTCAAGAAGATTTACAGCAGAAATGCCATCTGTGGACTCCCTGGAAATGAGTTTCGTGGAGGAACATGGCTTTCAGCAAAATTTAAGCAGCAAGAACCTTCATCATCTTCCTTCCTGCTGGGAGTCTGAGACCTGCCTCATGTACATATTGGCTGGTCTCCACTTGCCCTGAGACTGCTTGCAAAACCTTGTTTGGTATCCAGGCAGCCTTTCCCTCAGCCCTCTCCACACCTCAGCTGGAACCCAGCTCTTCATGTCAGCAGGCAAACTGAGGGACTGAGGTGGACAGCTGCATTTGGCCCCATCTGAAGATTTCATCTGTCAGGATGTTGTCACCCAGCTTTCAGTCCACATCCTGACACGCTGAGATCAAACCTCACCAGGCTCCTCAGGGAAGTTTTGGCTGCCCATCCTTTTGACTGTCATTTGGATAGTCCAGAGCTCCAGGAGAGCTGGCCATGCTCTGTGTGCTGCAGAGCCAGGCACAACAGGCCTCAAAGAGCTGAAAAGCACGTCAGGGACTGGCTGCCAGGATTTGGGCTTCAAGTGCCCCCCTGTTGCCAGCCCTCCCCACAGCAGTGTTCCTCCAGCAGGCCTCTGATGGACAGATGCATGGGATCAGGGAGCATGGGCTTTCCTGCTTTCCCAGGCCTCTCAGGGGAGCTCCTGAACTTGGCAGCACCTGCAGGTGGTGCAGGCTGGAATGTGTTGTCACACTTTACTCCTACTGCTGATGCTGCTCCTCCCCAGCGAGCTGCAGAGACCATGTCCTGTGCCCCAGCACAGAGCTCTGTTCTCACTCCTCCCTTCAGCCCCAAGCCAGCTGGCAGAGCTCCTGCAAGGCTCCTTGTCAGCACTGAAGTCACTCACTGGCAGATGGATCTGGTGGCCAAGTGGCTGCCACATCAGCACACACCCAAGACCTGTGCTGGGTGGAAGGGAAGGCACAACAAGGCAGCAGCTTCTAAGGGGCCTCCATGCCTTATCTGCCTTCCTTACCCTCTGTGTGGGCTTTGTTCTAAGGATGTTTTGGGACAAGGGAAAATATCTCTTGCAACGGGAAAGAAAAGAAAAAATAAATCGGTCTCTTTGTCCTCAAAATGTAAATGAGATGGACATGCAGTCTCATAATAGGAGACAAAGGGACATCAAAGAAATTTAAAAATCTTGCACAAGGAAATTTCTATTTACACACTTACTTGTGGGGCTCCTGGGAAAAAAAGGCAAGGTCTTGGCAGCATTAAAAAGCAGGGGTTGGATGCATTTGAGGGAAAGAAGGTCAGTTTCATCTGGGTTTCTTTTTCTACATTTTTTTTTCTGCTGGGAGAAATAAGTTATTCAAGACATGAGGCAAACATCAAGAGAACTTCATTCTGGTGTAGGCTGATCTGTAAGTATTCATCAAGAAGTTTTCTTGGACATATTTGCTGGTGCCAACTGCCAGAGAGGGCACCCCAAGCTAGATATTTCCCTGGGCTGTCAGTCCTGGGTAGCAGTAATAGGAAGGCTGTGGAATGTTTTTCCCTTCACCTGCTACGCTGGGACTATTGACACAGAAATGACACCAGGAGATAAAGTGATAACTCAGTAAATGGCTTCTGCTCCCCACAGGGAAAAGAGAATGACAGACTATCACACCTGGAGTAAAGACAAAATAAATTCAAGACTTTTGCTAGAAGCAGGAATCTCGGATGATATATGGGAGACTGCAGGAAGAAGTGGAGTGTGAGAGCAGGTGTCCTCCAAATGACAAGCCTGGAGGGATTAACTGGCAAATTTCAAGGGGATAACAAATACTTCACGGCAGATCACATTAGTGCCTCCTCAGGGGAAAAAGGATAGAATATCCCAGGTGAAGAAAGTGGCAAGGAGGTGATGATCAGAAGTTATTTATCAAAGTGTAACCTCACACTTCCTTGTCAGGGAGCCAGGGAATTGCCCACAGATGGCAGGAGCATATCAAGCCTTTCAGATAACCCAAACTCAATAGGCAAAAAGCTGCTTTCTGATGGCACTTTAGTGATGAATGTAAAGTCTGGTGGCTGCAAAATCTTCCTGGTTGCCCAGGAATAAGAAGCCAGAGCACAGAAATCCACAGTGCCAAACCTGCAGGAACAGATCCTGTCACTACAAGGCAGGCAGGAGGTGCAAGAGGTGACAAGTCCCCCTCTTGTTTATATGAGATCCCTGCAGGGAAGTGATGGTAGGAGACCATCATGGACCCATGATTAACATATCAACTTTGGACATTTTATATAGAAAGATCTTTCTCTGAAAAAGAACTTCTGTAGGGCTCTGTGTGACTGCCATCTCTGTCTCTATTTCCCATTTTGGGAATGGGATTGAGTGCTTTCTACCTTCCAAATATTCCGTGAGATGCATGGGAACAGAGGTAGATAATGCTGCATCTCCTGGACAAGGGCATCCAAAATGCTTTGTAAAACTGGTGTGTTTGTGCTGTAGACAAGGTTGGTTTTCAGGCCTGTGGAGTTGGTGCTTTGCCTGAGCACTGAATTCCCTCGTCAGCTTTTCCAGTGAGGCACAGATATGAGGAATCCAGGTAATGAATATGAAACAAGGACAGTGCCAAGTCTCTACAGCCCCTGCACACAGGAAAACCTCAAACAGATCTAGAGATGGGCACAGAGCTGAGAGTTGAAGGCATTGATGTGCCTGTTGTTTTTATGCTCCCTGCTGGAAGAGACCCAAGCACTGCCTGCCTCTTTTCCACAGTAAATGGATTTACTGCTGGGATTGGGATGAGGTGGGTTGTAAAACTGGTCTGTGGAAGGGTCTGTTATTTCCAAATAAAACAAGTTTCTCAATTCCCTGTACAGAAGCTGAGGGCTGGACACAGTGGCAGCTTCCACAGTTACCAATAACCCATGACTGGGGCTGGGTCCCGTCCAGACCTCCAAGCTTTGAGGTGCAGGTGCCCAGACTTTTCTCCAGGACTGGCCCGTGTCCTTTAGTGGAAGCAGTCATGGGCCACATGCCACAGCTACCTGGATGTGACACATGGATATTCCCTGCTCACTCCTTCCCATGGCCATATGCTGCTGTGCAGGGCTGCTCACACCTGTAGGANAAGATCTTTCTCTGAAAAAGAACTTCTGTAGGGCTCTGTGTGACTGCCATCTCTGTCTCTATTTCCCATTTTGGGAATGGGATTGAGTGCTTTCTACCTTCCAAATATTCCGTGAGATGCATGGGAACAGAGGTAGATAATGCTGCATCTCCTGGACAAGGGCATCCAAAATGCTTTGTAAAACTGGTGTGTTTGTGCTGTAGACAAGGTTGGTTTTCAGGCCTGTGGAGTTGGTGCTTTGCCTGAGCACTGAATTCCCTCGTCAGCTTTTCCAGTGAGGCACAGATATGAGGAATCCAGGTAATGAATATGAAACAAGGACAGTGCCAAGTCTCTACAGCCCCTGCACACAGGAAAACCTCAAACAGATCTAGAGATGGGCACAGAGCTGAGAGTTGAAGGCATTGATGTGCCTGTTGTTTTTATGCTCCCTGCTGGAAGAGACCCAAGCACTGCCTGCCTCTTTTCCACAGTAAATGGATTTACTGCTGGGATTGGGATGAGGTGGGTTGTAAAACTGGTCTGTGGAAGGGTCTGTTATTTCCAAATAAAACAAGTTTCTCAATTCCCTGTACAGAAGCTGAGGGCTGGACACAGTGGCAGCTTCCACAGTTACCAATAACCCATGACTGGGACTGGGTCCAGGTAAAGCCTTTTTCCCCCACAATGAGAGAGCAATCAAAAGCCACACTATACCTCCAACCTAACCTGAGCCAGGCACAACAGCCTCCAGGTCCTCCAGGTAAGGCATTTGGACCCTCATGCTTTCTAAAAAAATTTAGTAAGACCTTATCTCATAAAATTTGGTGTCTAAAAGGTCTGTCCATCCTCTATAGAGTGTAGATGACAGCTTTACCCTTTTCTTAAATGTCCCCTGTCCAGCTGTCCTCATCTAGGCACTCTTTTCTGTGGGAGGTCTCTGTTCAGCACCCCTGCAAGGTGCCTGAATTTGGGGTACCAGAGTTTGATGCAGAGTTGAGAAGATTGCAGAGGTTTGCTGTCTGCAAGCAATGTACCTTGGGAATTTACTGTGAGATGAGCAGGATTTTCTCTGGGAAATAACTCCCCCTAATTGTTTTGAAATTGCTCTTCTCCCCTGTTGAAAACAAAGAAAATGTCTCTCCCTGAGGGTTCCCAATCTGTTGCTGTCTCTGGATGTTGCAAATTGTGGGGGAACTCCCCTGTGGTCAGAGCTGGCTGAGAGCACAGTGGTGCTACAGTGGATTGCAAACATAGCAGGGCTTTGTGAACCCAGATTCATCCCTGATATTTGCCCCAAGGCTGCCTCAGTGCTGCTCCTACAAAGCAACAGCCACTTCTGCTCTGCTCATTTAGGGATTCACCTCTCCCAGCCAGACTAAAAGCCAGGCTGAGCTCAGAGAGCACCTGGTACAGGCAGGGAAGTTTTGCCTGACTCTTCTTTCTACTTCTGCCATTTCTGGAGCTTTGCAGGAGGGAGGCACTGGCTGTGGTCTCTGCAGCAAGGGGTTCCCCTGCAGCATGACATCATGCAGAGAGCTCCCTTGGCTCATGGACAGGGCTGATTTCTTCTGGTAGATTAACCCTGGCTGCCAAGTGAAGGCAAAACTGCTGATCCTTCTGCACAGCACCCTCAGCACCTGCCTCCAGCCAGAGACCAGCTCCTTCTCAGACTCGTTTCCACACTAACCTGACAAATCTCCTGCTGCGCTGCCACAGATGGCTGAGGCACTGCTGACTTTCTCTGCTCAAACGTGGCCAAGTTTTCCAGCTTTCCTGCCCTCCCTGGCTCCTTTCTAGCTCAGTCATTCTGTGGGATTTATTTTTTAACACATTCCATATACTTTTTAGGAACTTACCAGCGACATTGGCTCGTGCTGCTGGTCTATTCAGCCCTGAGCTCTGGGATGCTGATGGGCAGTGTCTGTATTGAAAGGGTGCTAAAAATCACCCGAGCTTTGCTGCAGGAACGGTGTGAAGAGAGAGCTGGAGAATCTGAATCAGCCCTCTGAGCTGTTTGACTTTGAGAAGGGTAAGATCAGAGGATATTTAGTTAGGTTCCTAATACAGCAGGTATTAACTGTCATAAAATCACCTGTGTTGGGATCCCAGAGCAATGTGAGCTGGAGATTTCAGAGATATGCATTGCATAGATACACACGATTATTACTTTGCTTGATCCCAACTGCAAGAAAAGCAAGCTGCATTATTAATGACTGAAGATTTAACTCTAAAGTGCCATTTATTCTTTCCATGATAAAAGCAATGTAAAGAAATCACACACGGGCACAGATGGGTTCAGATACCATCAAGACCCACTGTATTTCAATCCTAAAGGAAAACTAGAATAATAAAAAAATGGGATCACTATTGCAAAGCCCTTACGTTACTCGAAGAAAAATCACCTTACCTCTCTTTTCTGCATCCCTTTTCTACTCCTTGCTTGTTTGTTTCATCAGGCTGATAAAGTAGAAAAAAGCATCAAAAATTTGACTGGTTTTCTATGAAAAAATAGGTGCTAATAATGCTTTTCCTTATATAAGTAATATTTTTCTTGAGAGAACTTGTCTGGTTTTCCCTGATTCAAAGTTCTGCAGTGGGTTAAGTAATTTTCAGTGTAAATGGACAAAGGGAAACATTTGCTTCTCAAATACCTCTAATTTGTCCAGAACAGATCCTTTTCCCTTTGAGAATAAAATTTTTGGATGAGCATTCTTTGACCAGAGGGAAGGAACATGTCCTTCAAAGAGAGATGGGGAGTTTCTCTTTTCCATGGCTAAACTAGTATGGTAGTTTATAAACATTTATGGTAGCATAAATGGGCTCTCCAGCTGGACCCAGCTCTGTTGGGACACTTGCAGCAGAGGCAAAAGCCTGAAATTCAAACTGATGCTGAAGTTGAGACAAAGCTTCCTGACAGCAGCATTTCTGAGGCTGTAAGACAGCATCTTGAGGGGACAGAAACCTCATTGGCCAGGTTGCTGAAAATCAGACACACTGCTGTCAGTAACCTGTAAGTGCAGTGAGCCTGCACTGACTGTACCACTGAGCCAGAAGTTTTAAGAGACCTTGCTTTAACCCTTTTGTGAATTAAAGATGGAAAAGACACCACAACGTGGCAGGAGGGGGTCAGTGCTACTGTTGGCTTCCAACTTGCATAGGGTGTGAGGAGCAGCTTGTTCTCTACATCAGCCCAGTGGCAGGTAGATTAAACATCAGCTGGTACCTGACTGCTGAAAAGAGCATCCAAATGTCACCCAGCATTAAGGGGATAAGGCCAAGGCTGCCAGGAGATGTTAAATCCAGGGAACTTCATCTGTCTGTGTGTTTCTCTTGAGTCATTGTTGCTTTTGCAGTGGAGGAGCCCTTCACTGCAGGCAGAGCAAAGGGCTGCAAGCCTCGGGGAGTGTAGAGGCTGATGAAATATAGATGGGAGCCTGGCAGGCTCCTTGGGCTGGGTAAATACATGCACAGTAATTGACTCCATTTTCAAGCAAGAAATGCTCTGCATAAGGATGCAGAACAGGCTTGTTTGGTGAAGTGTGATATGCACATTTGACTCAGCAATCACTGAGGAAAAAGGAAAGAAAACCCCTCCTCTGTGATGAGTAACTGAGTAGTAACTAATAGGTAACTCCATTTTCAACTTTTTCCCTTTTTACTCCACCTATTTTCCATCACCCACTCAAAAGATGCTATCTCTGATGTCCTACAGAAGAAGCATCTGATGAAAGCAGATGCAGCACGGGCACAATATCCCAATCCAAACCACTTACAGTCTCCATTACACTCCCAAAGAAAACACCTGCCTGCCTGGAGCTGGCAGGAAATGGAGTTGCTGATGCACAGATCATGCCACAGCCACAAGCCAACGGCAAAGTGATTACTGTGGTAATGAACATTTGGTAATGGCTCTCTTCCAGCAGCAAGGACAGGAATTCTCATGGGAATACCCTGAGTTCATGCAAATCACAGGCTGCTCCCTGTGAAATTACTAAAGGCTTTGATTGAGGGTCCTGCCTGTCCTTCCTATATCAGCAGGATCCTGGGAGATCTCGGCCTTCACGTGTTTTAACCACACAGGACTGGTCAGAACCAGCTGCTGCTTCTGCAACCACAGCAAATGAATTATTCCTAGGCTCAGGCCTCTCAGGAGCCTCTCACGCTCAGCTGGATTTCCCTCACTTGGAGCAAGCAAGATTCCCCTTCCTAGTGAGAAGATGAAGTCTGAATGATCACGCCTGTCAAGGGCAAGGCACAAGTCCAGACATGAGCAAGCAGGGCCAGATGGGTGCGAAATGAAGCCATGCAGGAAGATTCTGAACTGAAATCTCATGTAGATTGAACCTCATGATGGAATCTCACAGTGGGAACAGCAGAAGCATCTCCTGCTCAAACAGGAATTTGAAACATTTCAAAACAGATATTGAAAATTATTTTTCCTAACAGCAGGGATGAAATCCACCCCAAACCCACTCAGCTCCAAGCTGCATCTGTGGACAAATTAGTAATGCCTAGTATCCTATATCTGCCTGCTAATTAACTCAGCAGCCGCTGCCAGAGTTAATCAGGGAAGCAGCTCCATTATCCCCAGTACCCCCACAGGGCAGGGATCCACCAGCTGCCACCTCCCACGTGCTGTAAGGGCAGAGCAAGGAGCTGCTGCTTTTGCTGCTGTGGAAAGGCCACTGAAGCCCCTGCCAGCTCCCCAGGGAAAAGAGGGTGTTTGTGGATATCTGTGGGTGTTTGTGGAGATCTGTGGGTGTCTGTGGATGTCTGTGGATATCTGTGGGTGTCTGTGGGTGTTTGTGGGTGGATGTCCCCAAGCCCTGCACCACAAGAGCTTTTCCCATCCAGGGGAGATCCCTTCACAGGGAGTTCCTCCCACACACTTTACACTGACAGAAAGGAGGGAGTAAAGGAAGAAACTGAGCAAGAGCTACACTTATTAATTGGAAAAAGACAAAGCTTGTCTCCTGTAATTCAGGTGCCACAGACTCTGACGGAGCCCTGAGCCCCCATCCCACAGCCCTGGGGCTGCTGCCCTCCCAAAGCATCTCAAGGGGAAAATCCTCTCATTCAGGAAGATGTACAGGAGAGACCCCTGGGGAGGGTCTGTTCTGAGCTCACCTATTTACCCCAGGGGGTTTAATTCCAGCTTGTGGGGTTGGCAGGCTGGGCATTCCTCATCATTTGAGGGAAAGGCTGTGTAGCACAGATGTAACAGACTTCATTTGCTTCCTTACTTGCCGTGCATTTCTGCTGAACCACATGGGCTCAGATGCTGTAAGCCTGCCAAAATCATGGTATTATTTCATAGCACACACGAGGGGAAAAAAACCCTCAACAATAGTTAATTAAATAATTACAATGAGGTCCTGCATTTTTCAGTACACTGCTGGGAGATGGAAATTCTGGATGGTTTTTTAATCAAATGGCTTATCTAAATCTAGTAGGAATTAAAAACTGTTTCAGAATTTGATTTTTAAATGTCAAAAGAAATACTTTCTTTTGGAAATCTTCCAGATGGAAGTGCAAAAACTTTTCTTATAATTATTAAAAAAATAATTGAAATTGAAGAGCAACACTAGATGCTCTGAAAGAAAGAAAAAGATGCTAAAATGATAGCAAACGACTTTCACCATGAACACACATCCCATTTTAATAGCAGTCTTGATTTTTAATTTGATTTCAATTATGTTATGGACCACAACCTTAGAGCTATAGATTAATCCAGATTTGCTCAGATGAGAATCCATCCATCAGCCCTGCTGTGACTATGTTCTTCTAATCAACTGCAATTTACAACTGTCATGAAACACTGAAAAAACCCACACACTGCTTAATGATTCCCATAAACTGAACTGATTCATGTAATTTTTGAAATCAAGTTCCAATTAGGTGCAAAGAATAATGAAAACACAGATTCTGTTGTGGACATATCACCTCAGTCTAAGCGAGGAAGATAAGTATGATCCTTTTTTCCCTTACCATTGGGAAAAAAAAATTAGCTGCTAAATGCCTTGTTTTGTGTAGCAAATGTTGGTCAGTTCACTCAGCCTGTGAGTAAGCAAAGCTTTTATTTCCTGTTTACTCCCAGGCATTTCTACAGACTTCTCTCCCACAGGATGCAACCATCAAACTCTAGAAATATTTCATAAAATTATGACAAAATTTGACTTAATTTATAGATAAAACAACCAGAAACCAATTATCAGTGATGATTAGGTATTAAAATAAATGCAGTCCAATGCAAGGACTAAATTCCCCTTGCAGGAAAGATGGAAATACTGTTTCTCCATCCTCTGTCTGAACCTCTACATGACCCAGAGGGACCAGCAGCTCTTTACCCGTCCTGTCCTGTTCCCCCAGGCTGGATGGCCTCCCTGCCTGCTGGGTGGCCTGGTGCTTTCAGGACAGATTATCCTGCATCTCTGCAGATTACAGCAGCATTTTAATCAAGTTGATATCTTTTCTCTGTTTATACTTACACTAATGGGATCAGAGACATTTTTCCGAAGTTTTCCTTTAATCGCAGGACAGATTTGCACGCCTGTTTTGGACAGTCAGACAATGAAGGGAGCTTTCTTTTCCTGCTCAAAAGTGTCTTTTCTGACAGCATAAAGTGAATAAATGTCTCAGGCCGAGCTGTGCTGCTGTGACACTCCCTACAGTCACAGCCCACAGATCAACCCTTTCAATCTCTCACACTTTGGGCCCCTACCTCTAATCCCAGCTCTTCCTGCCTCTGCCTTTATCCTATAACTCACCACAAATCCCTTCCCCCTCCTCTCTCTCTGCCTGCACTTCCATCCATCACTGTGTCTCCCGGGGTTTTGGGGGTGTGTGGGAGCTGAGCCTGGAGCTGTTGTGGGAACACACAGACCTCAGGTGTTGGCTGACATCACAACCAGCCTTTGAGCACCTGCAACAACCTCTGAATGCCACAAGGTCTCTGACAACGCAGCCTGACCCCCATCTGCATTCCCCACCTCCCTGAGCACTCCCACACCTTGGCTCCGAAAATGAGGAACCCAAACCCACGTCCTGATGGTGCCTTTTCCTTAAAACCCACAGAGCTATTTTGGGTGTGTTTGTATGGTATGGCCAGATGTATTCAAACAGAGACTAATTTCACCAGCACAAACTTGTCCTCACATAACTTCATCTTCATCCAGACAGAAGCTTTTCAAGCAACAGCAACGAAACCCTTTCAATATTTAATCAGCTGCATGGCCTGGAACAGCAGGGACCAGCAGCAGCTGCCTGGCACAGAGTGGGTGAGGGGGGTGAGGGCTCTCATCCTCACCAAGCCTCTCTCCATCCTGAAAACTTGCCTCCTCCACAAATTTGCTCTGGAGAAAGCCAAATGAGAGCCCTGTTTCAGCCCCCTGCTTTAGCTGTGACAGCTTCCAAACAGCATGGCTTTGATGCACCTTATTTTTCATTCCTCCCTCCCAACTTATTTTTCATTCCTCCCTTCCAAATTCCCTGACTTCCCAGGTGTAAATCTTACTTCCTTTCCTACTGATGGCTGGGAAATTGCTGTGCTCAGCGCCCTGTAATTGTGAGTCAGCAGGACTTGAGCTCTCTCCCATTTCTTTCTGGTTCTAAAGCAGGCAGGGTGTGAGCTTTGGCTACAGACAAGGCTTTGCAGAATTTGCAGGGGGTGTGTGGGGGCAAAATTAGACTTTTCCTATTCTTTCCTCATTCCCTTATTGCCTGTCCTGTGTGTGTCAGAGGGATTACAGGAGTTGAAAGGACATCATCTGTTGTGGGTTGGCTCTGCAGCATTCAGCACAGACTCTGCTGGTAGCCACAATACTTAAGGAGGGTAGCTTGGAAATAAAGCCTTTGGGAGAAACCCCAAAGTAACCTGCTTTAGTCATGCCTGTTCCAAAATCATGTCAAAACACCAAATGCTTTCTGGTCAGAAATGGTCTATGAATGTTTCCAACCAGAGTTCCTGGTCACTGCAATATCCCCAGTACCCAGCAGCCCAGCAAGGCTTTGGTTTATCCCTCCCCTGCTGCTGGGCACCCTGGGCTGGAGCTGTCTGTGCTGCCCACCATCCCCAGGCACTAATCCAGGAACGGCTGCAGCACAGGCAGCATCTCTGATGGTTTACAGTGTCTTAGCTCCTGAGAAAAAAGCATCCTCTCTTGCTAGAACTATAAAATAGATACTAATAACCAACCCTAAACACCCTTATCTAAATAAAGGAAGGAAAAAAAGCACCAAAAGCAAATCCAATTAGTGATAGATAGTAAGTACAAGATTAATTAAAATTACTCTGTTCTTAATTCCCATCTTCTGGCTCTGAGAATGCAAAAGGCATTCCCCATTTTCCCAAGGGTGTCCCAGCATCAGAGCACCACCACAGCCCCCAGAGGGCCAGTGACTGGCAGTGGTGACAGGAGGATTTGTCAGGGCTGTGCTGGCCCCACCGGAGATGGGCTCCCTGCTCCTTTCATGCTGGTCACAGCCTGCCCTGGCTCACCAGGGAGGCTCAGCCTGCACCAAGCCCAGCAGTTTTGGGTCTGAATTGCAAGTGAATGCTCCTCATCTCCTCCTCAACGCCAGGGAGTTTGTCTTTTTCAACAGCAGCTACACATCAGGAGAAGAAACCACTGGGATTTCTCAATCTGGGTCTGTGTATAAATCATTTAACACCTCATTTACACATGCTTATAATTAATGCACACTAGATGGCTGCAATGAAACAGCCCTGATAAAACATCTGAAATGAACTGGGCTGCAAGTGCATTGGTTTAGGGGTGTAGACGGACAAATGAACCCCCTCAAGAAATGGCTGATCCCACTGGCTCCCACTCTCACTTTCAGTGGAAGCAGATGAGAGGAATTTGGGTCAGAATTCCTTCTTTGTAGTGTGCTGAAAGCATTTGAGAGCCAGTTGCCATTTTGTAAAAAGCCCACACCTCTTATGGTTTGCTTTGCCTGATCACCTTCTCTTCTCATACTTCCCATCTATCAGGTCAGAGAGAGCCCTGGGCTTTGTGTGCAGAGCAGAATTATGACTTTTTGTTTTATTGAATTATCAGGTGTGATATCTTTCATAGTAGCCCATCTATCTCTTATTCTGGTATAAGCCCAGAGAAATTTTACTTATTTTGCTGGATTTATAGCCCTGAGAATAACATCAGGATCCACCCACCCAGGATAGTTTGTAAATCTGAAAGAACTTTTATCCAGCAGTAGGAGTGTCCTGTGCAACACACCCTCTGTGCCAAGTACAGCTGGAGAAGAATTTCGTGTATTTCTACTCTTGTCCCCCAAACCCTCAATCACCCCCTTGGAGGCATCAAATCCAATCTGCCTCTAACCTGATTCCCCAGATGTGCTACTCCCCCAGGGAGTGTGACTCGGGAGCTGCAGAACAAGCTGTAGCTGGGCTTGATGGAGGACCATGACTCCTTGTAGGACTGCAACACAAATGAGGTTCCTCAGAGAAGTCACCACCACCTCCTCTACAGAGGTCTCCTCTGAGTGCCAAGGCATAGAGCAGACACCAGCAGAGTCCTGCATGCCCGGGAAGGGCTTAGATATAAGTTCAGGAGGTCAGGAACCTGTAAGCTGCAATAATTGCAGCAGTTAATCTGCAGCAGCCTGACCACCTGCCACAAAAGGCGAGAGAAGTGTCCCTTGGAGGAGGCAGGCTTTTCCTTGCTGCCAGCAGGGATAAGGTGGGAGTGATCCCTGAGACACCACTCGTGTCCTGACAGAGGGTTTGTCTTCAGTTTACCACTGCAGTACCTTGAGAGCAGGAGGGGTGGGAAGCATATCATGTGCACAAGCAGATTGGCTCCTGTGGCACTTTCCCCAAGGTCAAAAATATCCTGCAGGGATCTGTTCACCCCCTCTCGTTTTACAGAACACCCCACAGGGATTATCTCCAGGCCAGGACTGGGAAAGTCTCCACGTTGCAGTGCTGCTCAGAGGACACCATGCCCCTTACTCCCAGCCTGGGAGGGTGGGAGGCCAAGGAGGCAGCTGCTTTGCTGTGAACCAGGGCTTGAACAAATCCATCCATCACCCCGTCAGGAGCTGCTTCCTGCAGCAAATTCCAGCTTCCTGCAAACTCATCTTCCACAACGGCTGCTGTGAACTGGAAACACTGAATCAGTGAGAACTGAGCCCTCACAGTCCTGCAGCAACTCCTGGAGGAGCCTACTCAGCATCAGACCTGACACAGTCCTCATGCCAAGAGGCATCTTGGAGCTGTACCTGGTTTCTCCTAGTCAGTTTCTGATGTTGCCTGGGCCCTGGACTGTCTCCTCCACAACACAACTTTATAGATCTCGATCTCAGCCCTCTCTATCTGTAGTCATATCTCCAAGTTTTACACACTGAGGTGAGCAGAAAACACCTCTGAAAACCTGTAGGCCCTCCAACTTTAATGAGGGAGATTAGAATACTTACAATGCTCTCAGATTTCAACTACCTCCAAGCAAGCTGTAATTTCTTCTCCCTCTCTGGCATTAGGGCACTCAAAAACATGCCCAGGTGAGCTATGCCACCTTAGATCTTAGAGACTCTCTGACATCTATTAGTAAAGATTCCCTGGGACAGCACTAGAAAAAGAGAAGAATTGTCCTCAAAGTGGCCTGAGCTTTGCCTTTCTGTGTCTGAAGCCCCACTCATAAGAGGTTCTTCCCTCAGTTTTAACCCAGCTCCTCCTTCAAATTCAGCACAGCCAAGGGAAACTGCCAGACCACCTCAGTCAATCCCATCTTCCTTCTCCCCCCAACAGCAGTGAGTTTCCTCTGCCATAACCGTGATCACTAAGTCGTGACTGCACGGGAAGAACAAACAGGCTGAGCAGATGGGGTGTGCGGGAGGAAGCCCTCATTTAAAACGCAAATAGCTGGTGGTAATTTAGCAGATGTGGTAAGAAAAATCTGGAGAGACAAGCATGAGGTGACAGGATTCCAATTTCAATCAAATAATGTGGAAGTCTCCCTGGCAAGGAAAGATTTCATCTTCCATCTTCTTGATTGCCTTGTCTCGAAGAGATGATGACTGGTGCCAAGTGCCACCACAGGAATGATCTGGAGTATTCTTCATTTAAGATCCCATATGACTCCCTGCCCTCACCAAATGGATTTTTTTTTCACAAGGGAAATCCATTCTTTATAACCCAAATGTCCATAAGAAAAGACTAAAATTCAATTATAGTCGTAACATTCATTAATTCTGTAGCACATTCAATTCTGTTTCTGTCCAAAGACTTTAGGATCAGACCTCCACTTCCCCATTATCAAATCAGGATGGCTCAGGAAATTTGAGACATTATAAACATCTCTATATCCAGCATATTGTAATATTCATTTGGCCCTCGAATTTCATCTTGGCAGAAGCACCAAAGTTATCACAGATGGGTATGAGGTTTTTCTCTTTATAAATATTACAGAGCCATTAATTAAACAGGGGAAATTAACTGTGCCAGGCAGCACTGCAGAGGGACAGGAAAGCACAGTCACCATTGGCCAGCATGGCAGACTGAATGTGGGACAAGTGCACACAACATCAAACTGACAGCAGAGATACTCTGGCATCAACATTACTGCAGGTTTTAGAAGCTAATTCTACGCAAAAAATAATTTATAGACATTTCTGGTGCTCAGAAGCAATATTCCAGGAAACGTGGAATGAAGGATTTTCAACCTTTTGAAACAAACCATGGTGTTTTGGTTAAAGGACAAAAAAGCTGTCCTCTCTAAGATGATTTCCTCACATTATCAACCCCCAAAGAAAACAAATTGGACAATTACTGCACTTGCACTCTCTCCTTCTTGTCCTGTGCTGGGATTTAGTCAGACAAAGCCCATTCCAGTTCCTCATGCTCACTTCACCCCCTGTTTACCACACAGATTTGGTCAAAAGATTGTTCCCCTGAAACACACTTGAAACAAAACTCCAAGTCAAAATCTGCTTCTGAAGAGAGGAGGATCTTTTCTTTTAGATTTAATATAACTGGTGCTTGAAACATCTAGGTTTCTCTAAAATAATCACAAACCCCAAAGTGCCCTACTCTCAGTGTCACAGTATCTAACTTCAAAGAGTAGGAAATGTGTGAGTTTTTAGCAAGTGGAGGTTTCTGCATGAATACATCATGACAGGAATATTTTTATAAACAAGTCATCTCTGAAACATTCTCCAGAACTAGTTTTAATTCTGCCTGTCAAAAATAAATCTTGAAAAAAAAAAGCTTTTGGTATTCCCAAACCAAATTCTGCACGAATTTTTGGGTGAAACACAGGTCTTTCAAGAAGGTCATATATTTGAACCTGTTAGAAAAATTGCCAAAGCTCCCCCAGTACATTTCTGCTTTGTTTTTAGTTATGTACAGACCTTTGCAGATTCAATACAGCCAGATTGCAAAGGCTGCTCTTAGGTTTATTATTCCCTGATCCTCTTTAAACAAGGGCCCTAAATTCATCCCTGGTGTAAGAGCTCTGCTGTCACTCAACTAAGATGCAGGACACCTATTTTGAGAATCCTGTGAGACACTGACTTGCAAACCTTGGAGTACTCCCATGTCCAGGACATCAGACAGCTCATGGTCCCAATAGAGTGTCCAGTGAGACCCCCTTCCTTCCAAACATCTTTATCTGCATCTCTCTCTATATCAGCTATTGGCAGAACCTAGGGGACTGATTTCAGTGAAAAATGCGGTTAGACTTCAGGATGGAGACAGTTTATCAGCTAGGAAAATTAGGAGGCTTTATACATCAACTCAGGGGCAGGAATTTATGAATGACTTCCCACAACTCCCGCAGTAACAAGCACAGGGCACAAAATCAGCATTCAGGTAGGAGTTCACATAGGACTACATGGAAAATATCAGACCAAGCTGGAAATCACAATGGAAAAAAGATACAGGGTGGGCAGTGGAGTGAGAACTGGTCCAACTGCCCAGGCACACACATTGATCTGCATGATTCCCAGCCTCTCACTTAACAGTAACTAAATTGCTTTGATGAGCACTGACCCTTGGAAAAGCTTCACTACAAACCAAATGAGCTTCCCTGGTTTTTTTTCCTGTCTCTTTTTCAGCTCTCTCCTTTTGCCTTTCTACCCTGCTAAGCCCTGTTACTTTTCCATCTGGACTGATTGCCCAGAAAGGGACCAAAGAGAAAAGCATCATTGCTTACCAGAGCTAGGAAATATCTCATCACAGCCGTTCACCAGCCATTCCCCCTCTTTCTAGCCAGTGGAGCTGCTCCTGAAAGGGCCGCCCCTTTCTGCTCGGATGTCACAAGCCGGAGATTAGAAGTAAATGCTCTGCAAGCCAAGCCGATCATCCCGCTGCGACCGCATCCAGGTAGTGAGGCAGGAGCTGTGGCAAAGTCCATCAGCCAGCAGAAAACCCCATGGCACGCACACACCCCCAGCCACGGAGCAATGGGAGCGGAGGGAGGCTGGAGGCAGGAGGGAGAGCAGATGGGAGGGGGTGGCTTGGGGAAACCAGGCAGCGGGCGATGCTAACGTGACAGATGTGTTGACTTTAAGTTAAACAGGAAATTGAGGATGTTCGACGCAGGGAGGAAAGACATTAGCTCACATTAAAGGCAAAGACTTTCCACGGTCTTTCCCTTCTTTGCTTTCCCTCTTCCACCCGGGCTTTCTCCAGTGATTTCTAGCTCTGGCTTCACAGGCAGAAACAAGCCACGGTTGATATTGACTCTGCCTGTGTGTGGGCAAGGCAGGAGCTGCGGGGCAAGCCACAGAATTCCCCATCCGAGCAGTGAGCTGGGAGACTGTTCTTTTATTCCCTCTTCAACTCAGGCTCCCCTGACATTATTTAAACAGCATCCTCCAGATGATATGAGTAAAAGAGGAGATGCTGAACAGCAGAACAAGGCTTTCGATTTGTCCCAGTTCTGGGCAGGGGAAAACACAGGGTCAAAATCCTGATTTAGTTTACATAGGATAAGCAGCAAAGAGTAGAATAAGTTGATTTAAATGCAGGGGAAAATAGTGTCTTGGTGCAACCAAATTCCCCACGAATAAACCTGATTTTTCCACATTCCAAACAAGGGTGGCCAGGCTGAGTCAGGGGGATAAGAGCTCTACTGTCAGGGTGCACAGGTTCAGGGGGGTGTAACTCCAGGGCAGGGTGGCTGCATATCTAGGCAGCAGTAAAATGTGAAGAGAATTGGGGAAATCAAAGCCCTGCACTGCTTTCTTAGTTACAGCCTAGAAAACCAAGTGAAGGAAGGCAGACAATACTGGCTTAGAGCTAGACCCCAGCTTCCAGAGATTAGGGGAGGAAGAGAGTGGCCCCACCACAAACCCATGGACAGAACATCAGCTAGGACACAAGGACTCTGCTCCTGTTTCATGAACTGGTCCTCTCTGCTGGCTTTTTCCACAAGGAGGAAGAGCTCCCTCATCATCTTTGCAGAGCTGAGTGTCAGCCACAGCCCAGCATGCACAGTTGAGCCTTCCTCATTCATCTCCCCACCAAAGCTTTGTCCCAAGACCCACATGTAGAGGGTCAAGAATCTCTTCTGTGGCACGAATGGGACCCCATGGTGAGATTAGTGACAGGATTCCTTTTTTTCTAGCAGCAGTGCATTAGGTAAAGAACAGAAATCTACTATGGACACTTGCTCCATAATGAAGTGAAATACTCAGGTTTTGGTGCAAGCTAGCCTGCCTCCCTGCTTGCATCCCATTCTTCCCCACCCCCTCACTGTCCCTGAGCTGTGCTGTTGGCCTCCCTTCAACATTTTAATGGAGTATTGACAGTGATCCATTCGCACTCCAGATAGATGAGCCTGACTTGCATCCCCAGAATCACATTTACAGAGCCAGCCCAAGCAGGTGGGTTTGGAGCATCTCCTCAGATGGATCAGCTGCAGTTCCAAAAGCATCCCTTTTTCTGGTTAGAGAAACAGCTTGGAAAAGTCTAGCAAGGATATTACACTTTGGAAAACTGCTGCCTCGGGTCTCTTGTCCCTCCTCCTACCTGCTCCTCGTCTCTGCAATTATTTATAAAGCTCCATGTTCTTTCCTAATTGGGATGTTCCCTTTTGCCTTGCACGTCACTCCTGTGTCACTCTGCGGCTGGGCCCCTGGTGACCTCTTGGAGTGCCTGGCAAGGCTGGCAGCAGCCAAATGAGTCATCAGCAACCTGCTGGCATCTCCCTCCCTCCAGCCATTGCCCCCCTGGCTCCCACCGAGCCTGGCTGCAGCCAGGGAGGCCTGGGGGAGTTTAAAGCTGTCTAATCCCCTGGATAATTCATGAAAAGAGGATTACCCATTCTGTGCAGAGCCCTTAACCTAAATATAAACCAGCCTTCCCCTTGCATTGCAGATCCTGTGGCACGGAGGCGTTTTCTGCACTGCTTCCCTGTCCCATCTTAGGGGTTAACTCTGCTCAAATCTGGGACAACCTGGTTCTAACCCATGGAGCTACAGTGCAATAAAACCAGGGTTTGTAAAGCAGGGGTGAGACTGTTCTGTGAACACCAGTGGGATCAATGCAGTCTCATCCCCTCCATAACAAATGGCAATAAATGGCAAACTCCTTTGTGGGGGGTGTCAGGGAATATACTTCCTTACTTTATGTTTGGAAACCACTGTCATGGTGCCATCAGAGCCTGACAGCAATGCATCTGGAGGGCAGAGGGAAGTGCTGAACTTGGATAATCCCATGGGAGTTACAGCAGTCTGCCCCAAGACCTGGGCTCTGCTGCCCACCCTGGGCCGTGGGTCACCAGGAGCTGGGTTATCCCTGCTGCCAGAGGGTACAGCCAGAGAGATGGGGAAAAGGGAATAGTTAACATGTTAACATTCCTGCTTGCATTCAGAAATGGAGGCATAAACTGGAGAGCTGCAGGAAGGATTCCTGATGGATTCAGCAGCTTCCTGGGAGACCACAGCAAGCCTCACCTCTCTCCTCATTTTTTCTCTTCTTATTTTCCTGAGTGTGTCTTATCATCTGCCACTCATTTTTCTCCTCCCCTCTTCCCCAGATGGTGAAATGAAGTCTGACACAGCCACTACAGGCTCCCCTTTCCTACAATGCTTTTTTTTTTTTGGCAGTTAAAGTCCTTATGGGACTTTAGTCACCGTAACATTAAAGCATTCATTAGCACAGGAGTAATTCCATAATCTCTTCAGAAGAGAACAATTTCAGAGGTTCAGCTCATGATCTGGAAAATCAATTTGCCAGCTTGATGATGCAGGAAGAGGATTTTCAAGGCTGGCTTTGGCTTCCCCAGCAGGACTGTTATCAACCCTGGACTTGGTGGCAAGGAAGAGGCCACCCACAACAGCTCTGAGGGGAGGTGGCAGGACCCAGGGGGTGTCATTTGGCTCAGGCAAGGAAGGGAGCTGTGGCAGTTGCAGGATGAGGCTCAAAACCAGACCTGTCTCACCAGGTTTTGCCCAACAGTGTGCTGGACACAGGTGGGACAGCATCACCTTGGATCATGGGGAATTTTCCTGCCTCTTTCATCTCTCATACTTCGTTTCACCAAAGCAGTGCTCCCAGCTCAGAGCATGAAAGGGATGCATCTTCAGCATCCTGCCTTTTCCCTGCAGTTACAGGCTAAACTAAACTTTTGTGCCTCCTGTACTAAGTACCAGCCCATGTGCTTTTCCTCTCCTCATGGAATTTTTCACACTTTGACAGTGCTGTCAGAAGCTGGGACCCACAGGACCTGCAGGCACACAGCCAGATTAGCAGAAATCATCTGCAGGTGCAAGCCTGACTTTAGGGAGGCATCCCGCTCTGTGCTTGCAGGTTGGGGGCTGCCTCAGAACCTGAGTGGGCTTCCTCCTCCAGCTCAGTTCCTTCAATCAGAAGTTGTCAGGTGCCAGAGACTTTCATTTAAAGATGTTCCAGAACATAAATAGGTGCAAAAAGCTGCTTCATGGGACAGACCTCTCAGAATCTGGCAAGCTGAAGTGGCAGGCTGTCTCCTGTCAGCTGCTTTCTGGTTCTGGTTTGATGCTTCCCAAAGGGTTCCCCAGCACCCACATTATGCAACTGCAAAGTTGTGTTAGGAAAACCTAAGGTGTCCTTGAAGGTTTGATCTCCAGCTGAATTCATCTAACAGTGGTGGACATGCTTTTCACAGCAGGGCCATGAGGAGAAGAAGCAACAGGGGTTAATTAGGACCTCTTGGAACTCTTGAGACCCAGGGCCTTGGTGTAGGTGCTGCTACCTGTGGTAGCCCTCTTACAGTGGTGGGAGATGTTCCCCTCCTCTTTCTGATGGAAGAGGGCTTTTCTATTGTGACGAAGAATCAGAAACCATGGATGCTGCCCCTGCTCCCACTCCTTCATCCAGGCTGTCCTGTAGGAGTCTGACCACAGACATCCCACTGCATGAAGTGTTAGGGCCCCTTGTCATTTAGGGCAGAGGCACTAAGGTGTATTTCCAGATGAGCAGCAGGCATTGGGCTCAGTGCCTGGGATGATCAGTGCAGCACTGTTGGATGTTCAGTATCTTGCTAAGTAAACCAGAGAATTAACCCTTTTCCTCTCCCTTCCCCCAAGTGATAACACCAGGGACACAGAGGAGACATGAAACAGCAATTTTCATGCAATATCAGAGACATGACTTTCTCTCAGCCTGCCAGAAGCTTCTACTCTGACTCCTCATGGCAGGAGTCCCCCATAAGCTC
>VZUA01024579.1:5890-21071 GCA_013401035.1 Horornis vulcanius | reverse complement strand
AGATTCAGCCAGTTAGGGTTTTTTTTTGTGTCGTGTTTTAATCTAATCCAAGATTTTTTTTTAATACTTTATAGTGTGAAGCTAAATAATGGAAAGTAACTTTGCTTTCAGGCAAGGACTCCATAATGCTTTGGTTTACATTTCAGTTGCTTTAGAAAGAAATACTTTGCTTTAAGACAAAATCAAGCTACACAGTTTGTACCTGCGCTACTCAATTCTAGCAAATCCATTTAAAAATTCTTTTTAAGTCAGAACTGCAGATATTTTTGTGCTGTTAAGACTTGTATGTTAATCATTCACTATTTCTTTCTATCTGCAAGTTCTTTACACTTAATTTGGTAAGGAGAAAGATGGCTGAGCAGTGAGACTGAAACTGCTTTCTGCCTAATTCAGCTGTTTTAGGAACCACAAGTCCTGATTGATTTTCTGTTCTTTCTCCAGCCTGCCAACCACTCTCTTTTCAGCTAAAATACTTACAGCAGGCTGGTTTAGGGCACTGTATCTGATGGATTATTTTGATTTGATGGGGCTTTTTTTTGGGGGGTGTGTGTGGTTCTTTTTGCCAGGTGTGGAATTCAGTTGGAATCATTCGCTGCTACAACGACGAGCAGGACAACGCCATAGACATCGAGTTCCACGACACCTCTGTGCATCATGCCACACACCTGCCCAACTCCCTCAGCCACACCATGGCTGACCTCTCCACTGAAGCCATTCTGCTGGCCTGTGAGAGTACAGAGGAACTTGCAAGGTAAGTCATGGCCTTGCTCTGCAAAACTTAGAGGGAGCTGCTCTTAACTTGTGGCAAATATTTTGGATTTTATTATCATTAGCTTCTATCAATTTTGAGCTTTTTGGCTTTTGAGCGTGCTTTTTATTTATGGGACCACTTTCCAAGGAGGATTTTAGCTTCCACCTACTTGAAAGGCTTCAAGAGTATTGAAAAATGTGATTTGTTAATTGGGAATTTCTTTTTAATTCCTTTTTCCAATGTATATATACTGGAAACTTCACACACTGCAGGCTCAAAGGGAATTGTAAACATGAACAATAGTTGTTCAATCTGCTCATATCAAAGATCAATCATAAGGGTTCAGCTATTTCTTTTCACACTGTTGCTAAGGAGATGTTTGGAGATAACCCATAAGAATTTCAAGTGAAGAGCACTACTTTATGAAAACCACAGAAAGATTTAAGCATCTGGGCCAGCTAAACTCTGCTCTTGCATTTCCAAGAACAATTCCAACAGTATTTTATTGTTGGTTTCTGTGGAAGTATCTTGAATAAAGAGCTTTGTTCTTATTTTCACACATACAGCCTTGTGGTAAGTTGAAAAGCACCCTTTAAAAATATTATTTGTTATATGTTGGTTTTCTGATTTTGAAAGTGTCAGTGTTTTTCTCAATGGAAATGGGTAACCTGGTTTCTAATATTTTTTCCCTTTGAAAGATAGCATAGCATGACTAACTTCTAATGGGAGCTGATATTCAGGGTGCCAAGGAGGACATTTACCTGCTTCCATCTAAAAGATCTCCCTTCAGACCTTTCAACTTTGCTTCAGGCTTTAGAAGCTTTAAATCTACAGTGCTGGAGTTCAAGCTGGCTCTTCAGTTTTTGAATAATAAGAGCAACACCTTTGCAAATGACCACTGGAAATTTGTAGTGCCCTCTGTAGTTCCATCAGAGATCCCTGATAAAAATTTAATATACTAGTGTATCTTCAGATATTGTGTGTGCTTCATGTTGAGATGTTTATTGGTTGTTTGTCTCTGCCTTAGCAAGCTCCACTGCATCCATTTTGGCTCCTGGGATGCCAACAAGGAGTGGACTGTGGATATGCCAAAGGATGAAGAGATTGAGGCCATCTGTCTAGGTCAGGGCTGGGCTGCCTGTGCCACCACGGCCCTGCTGGTGCGTGTGTTCACAGTTGGAGGAGTTCAGAAGGAGATCTTCAGCCTCCCAGGCCCTGTGGTGTCCATGGCAGGACATGGAGAGCAGCTGATGGTTGTTTATCACAGAGGTAGTTTTCTCCCTTTTTTTGTCTTTTTTTTGAGCTGGGATTGTTGTCAATCCTCACCTCTCACTGGATTCACACACTGCTTAACTTGTTTGTAATCACCAGAGAGTGTTTTCTTCTTCTTTTCTTCAGGGTGTTTCTCCTTTTCCTCTTCTGGCTGATGCTTTTACAAGCACATCCATCCCAACCCATGGACCTGTGACTTCTGAGAGCAGAGGCTGTTTGATATTGGGATGCTGAGATTAAACTGTAGGGTAGTGGGTAGAATTTTGCAACAGTGAAATTAATGTATTAAATTTGGGCTTCAGATGTGCCAGAGGGAATTACTACAGGAAATTAAGGAAGTTGTTGTTATGCACATCTCCTGTGTCCAAAATATCAAATAGTGTCTGACAGTGGTATCCATGGGTAACGCTGTGTTAGAATTAATTTTTGATTCAAAACTGATTTAGCCAATTCTTCTGTTTTCTAATACAGTCATGGAACAACTTAATTTCTTCCTAGGTACTGGGTTTGATGGGGACCAGTGCCTTGGGGTACAGCTGATGGAGCTAGGAATGAAGAAAAGACAAATTTTGCATGGAGAGCCTCTTTCTCTTACAAGGAGATCCTATTTGGTTTGGGTTGGATTCTCTGCTGAAGGTATGAAACACCTGCATGAGAGGTGTTGAGAAATATTGACACTTCTGGGGGGACTTCAGGAAAGCTGGAGAGGCACTTTGAACAAGACAAGAGGAAATGGCTTCCCACTTCCAGAGGACAGGGTTAAATGGGATATTGGGAAGGAAATCTTCCCTGTGAGGGTGGGCAGGCCCTGGCACAGGGTGCCCAGAGAAGCTGTGGCTGCCCCTGGATCCCTGGAAGTGTCCAAGGCCAGGTTGGAGCAACCTGGGCTAGTGGAAGGTGTTCCTGCCCATAAGACACCTTCCATTATCCCATTTTTAATGTTCCTTCCAACCCAAACCATCCTGTTATTCTGTGGAGAAGTTTGGCTAATTAATGCCCTTTCAATAATGTAGGTCTTGGGACTTGGACTTTTTCTTCCAATCTCCTCAACAATAAACAAAATTCTATTTTTCTGGTTTTTTAAATGTATTTGTCAGAAATCTTTAATATTTTCCCATTCAAATGTTATCAGAACTTGTTCTCCTGATTGATTTTTGTGCTCAGGCAAAAGAAATAAACTCTGTTAATACACCATAAGAGCACCCCAACCCCCTGAAGTTGATAGCTTGGGAGGACCTTTTATAATAAACATAAAAAGTAATTGTATAATAGCTGATTTCCTTTGGGACTCTGCCCAAGCATTATAAATTCGATTTATCCATAAAATGTTTTAATTTTGAACTTGTGAGTTGCCCAGCAGTGGTGCTGGCTGACAGAAGGTGGCGCATCTTTCCAAGGAAACCGCCTTCTCCGAACTAATTTGTGCTGTATTTGGGAGAGAGGATGTCCTATCTGAAACATGTAAACCATCATTTCCCAGCTGTATCCAGCACTCCCATCTTGCTGGGTTGTAATTTGCTGCCTGCCAGAGGAAATAATCTCATTTATAACCAACAGGTACCCCTTGTTACGTGGATTCCGAGGGAATCGTGCGGATGCTGAACCGAGGACTTGGGAACGCCTGGATTCCAGTGTGCAACACCAGAGAGCATTGCAAGGGGAAATATGATCATTACTGGGTCGTTGGCATCCATGAAAATCCCCAGCAGCTCAGGTCAGATAATTCACAAGGAAACACTTTGTTTTGTCTTGGTTTTCAATCCTAGAGAATCCCTCTTCAATCCCTTTTTACAGAAACTGCAAATTTCAGTTTGCAGAAACTTCAGAAACTGGTGCTGAAACAGGTGCCTGGTAAATATGCACAGCAAGTGGTAACTCCCCAAATAGAATTCTGCATGCAGGATTCATTATTAAACTGGTTTTGAGTAACTCATTTGAGTTTTATAGTTTATAACTGATTAATTGGCTCAGAGGTGTGTGTGCACTTTATTGAAACATTCATAAAACTGCATTTTTCTAGAGAAACTTTCTAAAGTTATGGTGGCTGTTAGAAATCTACTTCTGCTTTTGATNCTGTATCCAGCACTCCCATCTTGCTGGGTTGTAATTTGCTGCCTGCCAGAGGAAATAATCTCATTTATAACCAACAGGTACCCCTTGTTACGTGGATTCCGAGGGAATCGTGCGGATGCTGAACCGAGGACTTGGGAACGCCTGGATTCCAGTGTGCAACACCAGAGAGCATTGCAAGGGGAAATATGATCATTACTGGGTCGTTGGCATCCATGAAAATCCCCAGCAGCTCAGGTCAGATAATTCACAAGGAAACACTTTGTTTTGTCTTGGTTTTCAATCCTAGAGAATCCCTCTTCAATCCCTTTTTACAGAAACTGCAAATTTCAGTTTGCAGAAACTTCAGAAACTGGTGCTGAAACAGGTGCCTGGTAAATATGCACAGCAAGTGGTAACTCCCCAAATAGAATTCTGCATGCAGGATTCATTATTAAACTGGTTTTGAGTAACTCATTTGAGTTTTATAGTTTATAACTGATTAATTGGCTCAGAGGTGTGTGTGCACTTTATTGAAACATTCATAAAACTGCATTTTTCTAGAGAAACTTTCTAAAGTTATGGTGGCTGTTAGAAATCTACTTCTGCTTTTGATGGTTTTGGTTGATTTTTCTTTTTTTTTCCAAATTTTGGGGGTTCTTGGTATTTTTCCCCCCTTTATCTTCCTCTTTTTTGACTTTGAAAAGAACCCAATCCTATAACTCAGCTATATCATCAGACATAGATAAATCAGAGCTGTCTGTTAGTATATTAATATTTAAATTGTGGCTTTGAAGAACCATTTTGGATGTAAAATTGCTCAAATATTAAGCTGAAAGCTAACCATTTCCTTATGAGATGTTATACTGGTGTGTCTAAATAACTGTTTCTCTTTAGTGTGATATGTATGCTGGACATTTTGTTGCTAAGCTTTATTTGTAGCCTTTTTTATTCAGTGGTCTGTGTCCTTCTTCTACCAGGGCAGAATCCATCAGCTCACATATTTTACTGAAATTTAGACTTTCTTACTTTACTAATTATGTACAATTGCAGAGTTTGGTGGGAGACTGCATTTTATTTAAACTTACGTGGTATTCTTCAGAATACTCTTCTTTTTTGGAATAAAGGAAATAATTTGATACACCTATTTAAATGTCACTTCCCTGCCTCCAAATCATTATGTTGGCCTCCAGAAAATTCACCAAAAATGTGCAGGTCACATCACATTGATAAGATGGTCAACTTTGAGTCTCTCATCCTGAGTTTTTCCTTTTACTCCAAGGAAGAGTGCTGCTCTCTGAATTGCAAAGATCATTTTACTCAGAGCCAGCAGCATAATGAAGATAAGGAGGGGGGAGGGTTGTTGTAGAAACACCACATGCCTTAATTAGGAGATAGCCAGAACACTGATGCTTCCTGCTCTTTTTTTTTCAAGTCTCTGAAACAGCAGCTTAGAAACCCAGATGTTTTTGTCAATGCTGCATTGGTGCTGCAGGAAACAGCTCTGCCCCAGTCAATGGTTTGCTTCAGTGATCGTTACCAGAAATTACTCCTTTAAATATAATGAAACAATAAGTCTGTGCCTTCAGTTGTTCAGTGGTGTCTGATTTTAATATATTGCATTTACTCTTTGTAGCAGCTGTTAAATCAAACATGTGAGATCAAGATCAGAGCGTGTTACGTGCCACATTTGGAGTTTAAAGTGTGAACCAGAGCAGCGTGTGCCTTGCTGGTTTTGAGATCTTTCCTTGTTTGCCATGTAAAGATAACCCTTTATCATGCAATCTTACACATTTCTGTATTTAAACTTGTCATTTAATTGCTGCTTTCCAAAGGATAAATCCTCTTAAAGTACCTTGCTACTTAGGAGCCCTGGTTTAGATGTGGAGCATCTGGTGAGAGTGGGTGTGTTTTGTTTCCTGTGCACAGGTGTATTCCTTGTAAAGGAGCCCGGTTCCCTCCCACCCTGCCACGACCTGCTGTAGCAATCCTGCCTTTTAAACTTCCTTATTGTCAAGTTGCAACAGAGAAGGGACAGATGGAGGTATGGAATGGTGTGGAGTCCACAGCTGGGAGGCTCAGGTGTCCTTGGAGTGGGGATTTTACAGGACCCCTGTAAATCAGCTCTGCTGTGACAGAGGACAGTGCAAACCCTGAGTAAAACAAGTGGCCAAAGGGGTTATTTGGGTTCAGTGTTTTGTGGAGCTTTTCCACAAAAAGCTGGTTTGGTTCACAACTGCTCCTAGAAGAACACAAAATAAAACTGGCAGAGCTGATGCAAAGTTGTGTTTACACATGATCTGTTTCTGACCAGCAAAGTCTTTCTCTCTCTTTTTTTTTTAGTGATACCAGATTTGGGGATCCCAGTCAACATGTCCTTGAAAATGTCTGGATTTTACTATTTTAGGCATAACAAAGTTTTTGGAAGATGTTCTAAGTGTCCAAATTCATAATCACTGAAAACACAGGTCTTCTGGCTTGGCTTATTTAGAGGCTGGTTGAAGCAGGATGTGCCTGTGGACAACTTCTAGAAAAATAACTGTACTTATTCTTCAGTTTTTATTGGTTTAAGTATTTCAAAGTTGTGATGCTCAACTGTAATGCACAAAAGAGAAATGAACATAAAATTCTAACCTCAGCATTTGAACAGTTTAATGCTATTTGAAATTTATTCTCTTTGACTGAAGTGTAGATAAAATTTTCAATAGTGAACACACTCATTTTTAATGAATTCTCCTTCATTTCTCCTCATAAGAGTTTTGTGCTTTATCTGATAGAGTATGTTTGCCATTCTTCCCTCTACCCAAATTAATGGGATAAGAATGCCAGGAACGATTAATTTGGCTGGAGGGAATATGTGTAGGTAAAGAAAATTTATTTTAATACATCTGATGAAAACATACTGGTTTTAAATAAGTTTATAATTATTTTGAACAAGGCTAGCCTGGTCTAATAGCCATACTTGCATTATAGTTTCTCTTTATGTGTCTCTCAGGTAAACTCCTAAGTTTACTGAGTTATTCTGGAATACTTCCACTTTGCTTTGGGACAGCAGATAAAATTGCTTGTTCTAGAATTGTCTGTCCTGATGTTGGTGAACATGTAGTCTTCATCCTGCTGCAAGCCTGTAATATAAATGGAATTCAACTTATATGGCAACTGGATCAGTTTGTATAAGTGTGGTTGTTATCCATCTTTTCCTTGGAGGCATTGACTTGGAGGAGAATTGTCTACCCCTCACCCTCATTATCAGAGGAAAGAAACATCTAAGAATAAGTGGATAAAATACATTGTAAATTATTGGGCATTGTGTTCTGGACTGTTTTTTCCCTCTCTGAATTCCAGCACTGATCCTTCTCCCTTTCTTTCAGGAACAATACTGGCGTTCTGTTCTGTTTCACAGCCACGTGGATTACTTGTCAAAAAATGGCTATGAATTTGATGAAAATGCTAAAAATCAGGCAGTGAAAGAACAGCAGGAACTTCTAATGAAGCTGTTTGCTGTAAGTACAAATACATAATAGAAAGAATACCTCAGATTTATCTCTGAGACTGAGGGTGCTAAGGGCCAGATTGGACAAGGCTTGGGGCAACCTGGGATAGTGGAAAGCATCCCTGTCCATGGCAGGGGGTTGGAATGAGATGAGCTTTTATGTCCCTTTCAACCCAAACCATTTTATGGTTCTATAATTTATTTGGAGATGTCATCTGATGTAAATGCTGATGTGATTTTTCTTATTAGGAGTCTGGCTAGCAACTGGCAATCCAGCTAGTTCAGCCTCTGATAAAAGGTGGGCTGCAGGTAATCTTGCTCATCAGTGTGAAGCTTTTTCTTTCCTCTGTAGCTCACGATTGTTGGTGGCTTATCTTTTTTCATTCACTCCACCAAGACTGTGATATTCACAGAATGATGAGGTTGGAAGAGACTTCCATCGACTCCATGCCCTAACACCTTAACTAAACCACGGCACCCAGTGCCACATCCAGCCTTTTTTTAAACACATCCAGAATGCCACATTCTCCTCCTGGAGTCTTGGGGGAAGCTGTGGAATCGAGGTGTGTGACTCCCCAGGCCTCTTCCCTTGCAGCTTTCCTGTAAGCTGGAGCGTGAGTTCCGCTGCGTGGAGCTCGCCGACCTGATGACCCCCACCGTGGTGAATTTGGCCATCAAATACGCCTCCCGCTCCCGCAGGCTGAACTTGGCCCAGCGCCTCAGCGAGGTGGCTGTGCAAAAAGCCTCAGAGCTGGCAGCAGCACAGGAAGATGAGGAGGAAGAGGAGGAAGGGGATTTCCGAAAGCACTCCAACGCTGGGTAACGCCGGTTTCCCTGCCTAAAGAACTGGGATGGGTTTTGCTGCTCTGTTAATGCTCTGATGCGCTTCTCTGGCCCACAGTTTGCAGGGTGTTTGTGGGTGAGGTGGCAGTTTGAGTTGCTCTGCTTGTAAATGATATTTGTGAAATGGCACGTCCTTGTTGGTGTCTTGTGAGGACTCGTTAGTCCCAGGATAGCAGCACAGAGGGAAAGATCTGCACTCCTCACTTCCTGTGTGCCTGTGTCCAACAGCTCAGAGCCAAAGCAGGCTCAATACTAAGTTGCTCTGACTGGAATTTTCTCTTCCCACCTTTCCCTACTTTTGATTATTTGACTCCCACCTGATTTTTTTTCCTCTTTATCTCAGTCTCTCAATCTTGATTCATTTCACACCTCTCTTAAAATTCTATCTTTCTCCACCCATCCCTTTTTTTCACTATCCCATCTCAGCTTATTTTATTTAGTCTTATTCTCTCCTAACTAATCCCAGCTCTTCAAAGCTATGGACCATACTACAGATTGGCTTTGTATTCTTTTTCTTTTTGTGCTATCAGTCTTTCCTCTCCTACCTGCATCTGCTTTGTATAATATGATGAGGCAAAAGGAGAGAGTGTGTGTGTGTTTTGCTGTTTTTTTAAAAACTTATTATGAAGTTGTTAACATATTTAAATTTATAATAATAGTATATGTTTATATTCATTTATGTCATATTGTTGGAAGCAATGTCTTCCTATAGCAATTTTATGTATGAAATTTGTGACTTATTTAAACAAAAGTAAGTAATAAGTCCCTGAATTTATCTGTGGCCTTTCCCTTATTCTTCTGTTTTAAATGGCACAGTCAAAACTCATTTCTAAATATTCTGACTTGTTCTTCTGGATCATATGTGGAAGCTGTAATTGCATGTCTACAATTTCAATCACTCTGAGAGTTAAAATACATCACAAACACGATGTTGTTCTTAGTGCCAGAGTAATCTAACACTGACTGTCTTGGATGAAAGAAATGGGCCAGAAATGGCCCTTTTGTTTATGTATATTTTACAGATTTTTGGTAATTGGCAAATTTAAGAGGAAAATGCAAGAATTGTGCATCCTACTATACTGGGAATTTAGAGATTAATCAGATTAAATGTTAAAACTTGAAGCCTTCAGTACAAAATTATATATCCATGTTACCACCTCTGTGTATATTCGTGGATGCAGAAAAGTAATCTGATGGTACTGGAGGTATATGTGATTACATGGAGATTACAGAAGATCTTTAATATTTGCATTTATATTTGTTGCACAGTGTTCTGGCAATAAAGTAATGGAGTGGTTAATGAATCTTTAATCATCACAGTTTAATCAAGGTATAATGAACATAAATGCCGAATGTTATTGTTCTTATTGGCTTATTTAGGTAAATGAGCTTGCTATCTGTTGTTTCAGTTTTCCTTCTGGACTTGGTGATCACTTCCTTTCTGCTGAATTCCTTCCTTTTAGTTACAGCAGCTCTGCCACGAACTGGGGTCAGCTGCCAGGCAGGAATGTTCAGCAGGACCAAGAAGTGGAAGATGCTGAAGAAATTGATTCCTGTGAGGAAGCAGAAGAAACCCCAGAAGTGCACAAAGAGAGTAAGAAAAATGTATTCTCTGAATAGACTGGGAGTTATCAGATAACTTTTGCAGACTTAATAAGGAATTAAGTGGCTCCATATTCCAGCCTGTGCCTGCAGTCACTGCAGAGAAACAAGTTCACTGTGTGTCATCTGCTGTGTCACAGCTGTGTGTGCATTGTGCTCAGTATCCATTAGAGGGGCTCTGGATGACTTTTTCCTGTTGCCTGGTTTTATTCCTAAAGGACTGGCTCAACTTTTAATCAGTCACTTTGGTTTCAGCTCCAATCTTGCAGGAGGTGGATTGATAGATGAGTAGTTTGCTGGGCACACTTCAAGGAATAAGCTTAAGGTTTAAGAAATAAATTTACAACTCTAAATCTAGGTAGAGGTGACAGATGGTTTTGTAAAAGTGTTTGTACTGTCTGAAAATGAAAAGTCATGCTTTTAAATATAGATAATTTTACTGTAATCATGGAACCACAGAAGGGTTTGGGTTGGAAGGGACCTTAAAGATCATCCAGTTGCAGCCCTGCTGCCAAGGGCAGGGACACCTCCCACTAGACCAGGTTGCTCAAGCCTCATCTTTCCTTACTTGTCTGTTTGGTTTGATTTTTCTTAAAGAATTTATGCTACAGTATTTTATTGCATCTAAATATGTACTCCTTTCTTTTTTCAGAAGAGCCAAATAATTTCTCCAAAGATGTCACTTCAGCAGAGGTGATCACTCCAAAGCCTGGTGAGTAAATCATTTATTCCAGGATAAAAGGATGACACCTTTGTCATTCTTCACGATATCTGCTCCTGTTTTTTATCCTCTGTTCTCCCATTACTACTTAAATTTAGTGCATAACAATGTTGTCAAATGGTAAATTCACAGAATCATGGGATGGCTTGGCTTGGAAGGGACCTTAAAGCCCATCTCATTCCAATGCCCTGCCATGGACAGGGACACCTTCCACCATCCCAGGTTGCTCCAAGCCCTGTCCAAGCTGGCCTGGTCACACCAGTGGTTGTTTTCAGGTTTTTAAGAGGTTCCCTATTCCTGTCTTCACTACCTAATGATGTTCCATAACACTGTTCTGATTGCCTTAGCTGTGCCAAATGCTGAATCAGTGCCTGCCTGGCTGTGCCATAAAGGGACAGGGGAGACATGAGAACAGTTATCAATGGGTTTGTTTCACTAATCACAGGCACATTTATTACTTGCAAGGCAGAGTGAGAAATCCTGAGGTAGAATTGTGAATATGGGCAGGCAGGGGCAGAATGTGACCTCTAGCAACCTGCCAACCCTTGAGCAAGAATAATAGGAGTGGAAACGGATTTGGGAGTGGAGGAAGTACTGGGTCTTCCTCTGGGTTTGTATTTTAAGCTGTTGGTCCTGTGTGGCATTTCTGATAACTAAGAATAGCTGAGCACGTACAGCATAACCTTCACGGGGTTATTAAAGTCTCTCCCTACTCATCTAAAATGTTCACATTGCCTCAAAGATTAGGATATATGTGTGAGTGCACACATTTTTACGTTCTTTTTTCTCTCCTCTGAAATAGTTCTGGTTGCATCCAGCAGCCGAGGACGAGTGAATCCATTTAAGGTAAGAATTTTGCAGCTGGGTCGATTGCGGTGCTCTGAAAATCACAACAGATTCTGTCTGGAGTTTCCAATATAACAGATACCTTGGAGGGGAACATGACAGAAAATAAATAAAACACCTATTTATTTGTTTTGCTAGGTGTCATCCAGCAAAAAGGACCCAGTGGTGCCCTCAGCAAATATTTTAGACAATATGACCAAATACTCGAAGAAAACATCTTCGTCTGGCAGTCGAGCTGTAAACAAGCAGAACCCTCCAGTTATAAAGCCTCTGACTCCCAAACCCAAGACCAAGCAGGTAATGTCTGTAATCTTTCTTGCATCATTTCAGTGAGGAAAGAACAAAAAAATGGAATTTTACCAGCTTTTATCAAGTATGAAACCCTGGGAGTGAAGCAGCTTGGATGGCAGAATTCATTTAAGCATAGTGCAAAAACTGTGATGGCACATAAAACTGCAGAAAAAAAATCAGTTGCAGAAATTACTTTCTGTACTGAGCCTTGTGCTTTTATTTTAAATAATGTAAACATCTGCTGTGCTGAAATTGGATGGACTAGATACTCTATTAATGCAAGTGATTATTATGTCTTTAGGAAAGGCTTGGGGTTTGTTGGGTTACATGGCACATGTTGTCTGAGAGTGAGGTGGTTTTACTTATTTCTTTCTTCTTGATTTCTGTAGGTTTCAGCAGCTTCCTTCTTCCAGCCTCGCACACCTGCAACTAATCCTGGTGAAAAAACAGTGGAAGGCAGAGAAGAAAAAGCAGGAAACGATTCCCAAGAAGCCAAAAACACTGCACAGGAAAACACTGAAAACAGAAGGTGAGAGACATTTGCATCTCAGTGCCATAATCCTATTTTGATAGAAGTGCCACTCCAAAACCTATTTTATTTCTGAAGATGTTGGACTGGCCAAAGAAATATAACATGAAGATTAAAGTTTAGCTCACAAGTTGTCACATTAGTGAACCCACTTGAAAAGTGTGGGAGGAATAAATGAGCAGTTCAAATTATAATTTTGGGGCTCTAAGCAACAATTTTTGCCTTGTTACTACTTGTAATGACCTTTGATAAATGAAGCCATGCTTCTCTGTCAGTTCCAAGTATAGGAAATACTGAAAGTTTCAACAGCTCTAGAAAATCTCAAAGTCTCAAAGCTAAGGGTCTTATGTAAAAGAGTAAAAACTTTATTTTGGTGGTTTTTTAAAAGAGAAGGTCAACAAAAACTTGAATCACCTGAGGAGCTCATCTCCTCATAGCTAAGGCTCTAATCTCTCTTGTTCCTGGGAAGCAGATGTATTTCCTAACAATCCCAATCCTCATGAAACCTGCATTATTACAGTCATGTCTCATTTAGGCTTCATTTAGCTGAGGAAGATGAAGGTAATTATTACTCATTTGGACTGGCATTCTTTTTGTTAACCTTTACAGATGATGTTCTACAGCAAGTGGCAAGGGGAGCTGTGAGAAGGATGAGCTGAGCTAATGAATGTGCTCTATTTTTAGGTTGATGGGACCCTGTCAGAAAGGAAGAGAACCATTATGCTTTGTCATCCTAAAACTGGAATGTTAATCTCCATATATATATATATCACAGTTTTAATAAAAATGCTTGACTTAGTCTTGCCTTGTCAGCATGTCCTCTGTTCTCTGAGCATCCTGCAGTGGGAGAGAAGTGGCTGTTGCCCTGAGAGGTCTACTGAGAACAAAAAACCCCTCAGTTAGGTGCTGCTCAGAAATGTTGCTTTGGGAGGATGTGGTTTTCCTATAATCTTCTTAACCAGACAATTTCTGTGTGCTTGCTTTAGACCAAAGACAGGTTTCCAGATGTGGCTAGAAGAGAACAGAGCAAACATTTTGACAGATAATCCTGATCTGAATGAAGCAGAAGTAATAAAAGAAGGCATGAGTCGATTTAGAATGCTGACATCAGAGGAAAGGATGGTAAGGAAACATTCTCTAATTCTGTGGATTTGATAATTTTTTTTCCCTCCAGTGAATCCCTGGGTTATTTTCAGTTAGGAATTTTTTTCTTGAAATTCCACTCTTGTACATCTTTACGGATTTCAATTTTGAGTTGTGCCATGATCTATGACATATAATTTATGAAAATATAAACTGAATTGTAAGCAATATCAGAAAGCAGCTTTTTTAAAGTGAGGCTTGCGAGAGGAATGCAATCGGTGAACAAATAACAAAAGGAATGAAGTGTAAAGTCACATATCCAGGCTTAATTCACTGGGGATTAAATTTGTTCTAATTTAACTTGTTGAGCCTTTTGGGTTTCTCATTTCTCCAGAAAGACAATTAAGAGCTTCAATTTCATATACAGTTTCAAAAAAGTCCAATTTTGAAGAATGTTGTTAGAAGAAAGGAAAGGGAGGAAACAGTTCCTTACTTAATCCCTATTAGTTCCTCACAGGAATTATTTCAGTGCCTTAAAACCAGAGTAATAAAGTGTGTAAAACAAAGTGGTGAGTTTTGTGGCCTAATTTGCAGTTTTCTGTTCTTCTTCAAAGGTGTGGACTGAGAAAGCAAGAGGAGGAAGAGTCAGTGACTCAGCAGAAGACAAAAAGCGGAAGCGTCCCACAGCTGAGGAGGATGAAGTGAAAAAGAGCCAGGAGCAGAAATCCGAGGACACAAATGTATCCAAAAAATCCAAGCCTTTAGATCAATCCACAAACAACAGATTGTCAGCTTTTGCCTTCAAGCAGAGCTGAATGAAGTGGTGCCTTCTCAGTGTCTGTGTCATGGAAGAAATTCCTCTGTGTTGATGAATTGGCTGCCATGCTTGAAGAGCACTGGCAAAAAGAGTGTCTGGCTCCAAATAGTCTATTAGAAAGTGTTTTATTAACAATTTTTGAGAGGAATGTTGAATCCCTTCTCACAGTCTTTTACAAGGTGCTGCTCATGGGCCTGTTCCCTGGCAGCACAGCCCTGAGCAGTGCTGTGTACCTTGATACCAGGGATATTGGGTGCTAAATACAGATTAATCCTTCTGGAGAGGGTAAACTACATCTACCAGCTGCCCTGTGGTTTTAGAGAGGCAAAATAATGGCTTCCCTACCATCCCTACTGCCTTGAGGGTAAAACACTCAAGGAATGGGTGTGAGAGGGAGAAAGCTGAATACAGCAACAGGTTATGATGCATTTTCAACATCTGTGGCAGTGGCAGAGCCTGGTATGGGCAGGGATAGAAAACCAGAGCAGAAGCCAGAGTTAGGAAGGTCAGGTGTGCAAAGCCAAGCCATTCCAGACTGTGCAAAGGTGCTTTCCCAATCCATGCCTCAGCAGGATCCAGAAACTGCTCAGAACTTGTAATGTTTCTAGCATTTATTTCTGTAATGTTTGTTTCTTTAAATAAAATGTGGCTGATTCTTTAAGGTCGTAGAGTCTTCTTTGCTGTTGTAATTAAACAGATCTCTACCTCCCAGCCCTAAGGCAGTCAGTTGGTTTTACCCTGCTCTGGAGGCAGAGCACTGTGTCTAATAAATGTATTTGAAGCAAACTCAAATTTTGAAACATTTCCTAAAATCAGTTAAAATATTGTAACTTTTTTGCATAACAGCTGAGACTGAAGAGTTCTCAAATCCTTTTTTTTTTTTT
>VZUA01024537.1:0-15277 GCA_013401035.1 Horornis vulcanius | reverse complement strand
TAGACTCATGGAATGGTTTGGGTTGGACAGAATCCTAAAGATCCCCTTGTTCCAACCCAACCTGCCATGTGCAGGGACACCTTCCCTTAGACCAGATTGCCCAGGGCTCCATCCAACCTGGCCTTGTAAATATGCTGGCACATCCTTCTGCAGCCTCAGTTTTTGGGAGTAGCAGTTCCAGACCCTGAGCTGTCACGAGAGGGAAAGCATCATCTGATTTTTCTGGAATATAGTGAGTTGCCCATTTGCAATGCTGGGCATGGATTCCTCTAACAGTATGACTGCCAGCACCATCAGTGGGGTGGTTGCAGCCTTGGATTTGTGACTCTGAGCTTTTCCTTGGTTTTGGGTAGTAGGTTGTACTTTCAGTAATTACCACTTTGATGAGATAACACATTTTCTGTACCAAATCACACAGTGAGAGTGGACAAAGGCTGCCTTTGTATCACTGAAACTGTAGACCTGGGCTATCAGACAGTTTCTTCTAGAATTATACTCCTTTAAAAACTGTCTTTGCTTTAACAACACACAAGAGGAAATCTCTGTAATTACTGGGTGTGTTTTCTTTTTATTTCCTCAGTGGATCCATACTTTTACATCGCAGAATGAAAGTCATTATGGTTTGCTGCAGGCCAGACAGGAGAGCTTTTTTCATTGGACATAATTCACAGAATGGGTTATTTATTAATGTGTGAGGCTCTCTAAACAAAATGGATTTTTACTTTTGCAAGAGTCTGGCTGATACATCATTATGACAACTTATTTCATTTCTGGGTAGCATTTTGAACCCAGTGACGAAAACACAAATCCTTCAGTAAAGAACTGATCTAACACTAAGGCTTCAATATCCAAACCAGGAAAATGTTCCCCTGTATATCAAATACAGGACCTGAAAATCCACTATTTTTAAATCCCTACTTTTATTTTGAAGATTGCTGGTTTTATAGAGATTCCTTTATTCCCCACTAAGAAACTGCTGGGCTTTTTCTTCTCAATGCTGACTCTCACTCAGCAGCAGCCTTTCCACCTTTCTGTAATAATTCAGTAGGAGTCTGAACTGGCCTTTTACACAGTAAGCACATCAAGCTTACAAACACCGTTCAGCTCTTGCCGAGTTTCAAATGCATTTATCTTTTGTATGTGCACGTGGTCTCATTAATTACTTATCGTGTTCCATCAGCAGTTACACAAATGTAATTGATTATGCCTCGCTGCCCCACTTCCACTATTTTGGCTATCAGCTAATTAATGCAGGAGAGGATCTCAAACAACTGCTTTCCTCAGAAGGAGCTGGAAAAACACATTCTTCAATCCCGAGCCTACTAAAGGTTCCAGAAGAAGCAGTAGTAGCATATGCAAACCAATGGGAGCTTTTTGCATATGCAAATAGGAGCCTTGAGCTGGGGGAAATTTGGCTGGTTGTAACCTCCCTCTCTAAGTTCCTCAACAGAAGCCTCAGGTAGGTTCAATGCACTTCTAAAGAAGTGAATAGCAGCTCCTGCTGATTTTATTACATTTTGTTGCTTATTCTTCTTATTCACTAGGACAAAAAACCCTTGCCTTACATGAGTAATTCTGCTGCGTTTCAGTACAACCGATTATATGAGTAATGTGATCACAAGTGGATCAAAGATGATGATTTAGAATAGAGTTCATGTGTTTAGTCATTTATCATCATCAGTCAGGCAAAGGCACTGCAACACCTAAGTGATGTGTAGTGTGAGTAATACCAAGCGCTGCAGCAGAAAAGCTTTTTTGACGTTTCCCAGTGAGTTACAAACTCACATCTAGCAGTAAATGAGTCTCTGGGATGGTACTAGAGAAGCAGAATTAAATGAAGTATTATGTGTTGTTAAAAGGATAATAGCATAAAAGTTAGAGTACTATAATATTCCTGAGCCATGCACACGGACTGCCCAAGATGTCCTTATGTAGCAAGAGAATCAGAGGGAGCCAACATGATTACTTAAAGTAGCTAATTGCATCCTTGCTCTTAGTCTCCCTCAGCAGGAAGACCCCAAAACCTCTTTCCCTGAGACTTTTGTCTCCCAGCTACAGTCAGCAGAGCGACCCCACAGCGTGCTGCCCTGCCTGGCAAGCATGATTCCACTGGTGTGCCTGCACAGAGTAAGAGAAGAGCTGCTGAAATATTGTTGCTGTAGGTCCTGTTTGTGCCAGAGCTCCCAGCCAAAGGAACTTGACATATTGCTTCTTTCTGTCTTAATTTGCTTCGAGCAGAGCTGGTGACCCCAGTTATTAATTGCACATCTCCCAGTCCCTGTTGCTTCCCAGCTGGTTGTTTAATGAGTGGAACACACCTGCTGGTGCCCAGGTGTCTTAGGCAAGGCTCTGGAGAACCAGATGCTTCCTGAGCACATTGCTCTGGGGCTGGAGTGGTGTGAGACCTGTGCCCAGTGTCTGTATCCACGTGGGAGTGAAGAACAGCCAGGAGAGGCAGATGTTTCCTTCACTACCGGACCAGGGTGCCCAAATCTTCCCTGGAGCCACCCTGGCATTGCTGAGCACCATGTGGCAGTGGCTCAGGTAGCACAGCTCAGCAGGTCCATCGTTAAGGCTTGGTTCAGTAATGCTCAGGCATGCATTTAAAGCTAAGTTTTAATGGTGCTGTTGCAGGTGGAATATGCCCAGGTGTGCACAAAGTGATGCACAAAGGGGAGTCTCCATCCTCAGCTTTAAAAAACTTTATTGAGGAAGACTCAGCCCACATTCAAGGAGCTGAAGATGTGCAGAAGGAATGGACCAAACCACTAACTGAGGTCATGGTCACCAACAAACAAGAGCCAATGGCTGCTGAGAGGGCTGCCCTGAGCCCACATGTGAGGTTTTACAGATGTTTACTAAAGTTTTGACACAGATACACCCATAGACAGTTGTAGCATGGCAACAGAAGCTCATCTCCCTGTAGGCAGCAAACCACTTTGATCCCGTCCTCTCAAAATCAGGAGGTGGTGCTGGAAACACGTGTGCTGCAAAAGCTCTTCTTCTGTTCACATGTCAGGTAGATTTAATTTATGGTATCATGACTTTCAATGAATTATTGATACTGTGACTGTGCAGAGGAATAGAAACAACAGAGTCATGGCCTGTGTGGCTCCACCTCGCTGGCTTTGTTTCATAAGTGCCTGGGCTTTGCTCTGACAGTTTTATTGTGGGGGAAAAAAATAGTTTTCTCTTAGAGATGTTCCAGCCTGCTGAAAGCAAGGGATGGGCTGTGGTGGGAGCATAAATGCTGGCCAGAGCACCCAGTCTCCTGAAGATGATTGCATAGCCTGGAAGCAGGACTGCCATTCAATGAGCCAAGAAAACTCAAGAGAATTTTTCTCAATATACAAGAGAAAAATTACAGTTTCCAGTTCTTTCAATTCTGGCATTTTCCCGTTGACAACCACAGCTTAGCTACGTCTCATTCCTTGTAAATGAAAAATGTCTTAGGGATCTCTGTGGAACTGTGTCTGCTCCCATTTACACGTGGGTGGTTTAATGAGTTCAGCAGACCCACCCTGGACTGAGGTGAGGCTCTGGCCAGGTTTTCATATCCATAGGAAGTAGCTGAAAAATGCCTGCTGTATTTCTGGGTTCTGGATAATTTGCATACCTAGATCTGCTGTCTCTCACAGGCTGGCAAGCTCAGACCCAGCCATGGTTTTATATATTATAGAGGGCACAAATCTGGGAGTGATTTGGGGCCTTTTTTTGTTTGTTTGTTTGGGTTTTTTTTGTTAATGTGAGAGTCACAAATGCTGCCCCCCTGATAATGCTGGTTTTGTGTGACATACAGATCCCACTGCCACACACAGCTGAAGGAGTATTTGCTTTGTTTTTACATTCTTATTTTTAAAATGTCTTAATAATCCAAACAACAATATGTTGCTTCAACATTACGATGATTTTAATAGCTCAGGTGCTCTGAAAGCAAAGTTTTGATTATTTGATTATAAGTCAGTTACAGACTGCTCTGTTATCCTCATTTTTCTCTTGGCTTCATGAAGAGCCCAGGATTGTGTTTATGTTTGTGTAAGTTCTTGCCATCCTATTTGCTTGAATATTGCAGGGCTTCAGAGAAAAACCATTGATTTAGCCATTAGGAGGATTTCCTGTTCTCACTGAATTTTCTAGAAAATCTCCTGTTTCCTTCAAGGGAGCATGGAAGAAATTTTATTATATGTGCGTGATTTCAGAACTGAGAAAACAGACTGTCTTCAGAAGGAAGTAGTGTCAAATCAGCCTACAAATATATCCTTCAAAATTATTTTGGCTGGAATCCTTTCTACGATCCCATCTGAGACTCTGAAGTTAAACAAAGAATGAATTTTCATCATTTTTGTATAATCCAAAAAAAATTAGAGAAGGATAAGATATGTCTTGACTTGAGAATCATGAATAACTCCCTGAGGAGAAAGATTCACGTTTTAAAATGTTTCCCTTTACTGCAACATGCACAAAGAAAGAGATTCTTTTTGGGGAAGAGTTAATTAATGAAACCAGTTGGAAAACTGGAGGATTCAAAATAGAAGTTGGCCACTCATTTGTTCTGCTCTTGGCACATGGTTAAAGATCCCACCCACTGGGGGTAGTGTACTTATCTAAGGGGGTGGCTGGGGCGCCTGGAAGTAAAGCTGTAACATCTCTGTGCCTTATTTGGGGAATTAAGGATCAAAGGTACCATGAAGGCCTCCGAGTCAATTCTGTCTGAGTCTCAGGCCATTAATTTCCAGGCAATTACTCCTGCAGGGAGCCCAATGACTCTCTTTGGCTAAGTTGGATATTTTGGGAGGACATCAAATCTTGACATAGATGGAGAATCCAGCACATTTTCTGATGGCTCCTTCATCAGGTCATCAGTGCTCCTCTGTTCAAAAATGTGATCCCTCCCTTAAATTGGAATGTTTTGGCTTTAGCATCTCGGCACTAGTTCACGTTGTGCCTCTCTTTGGCAGATGGAGGAATAACTCAGTACCTGGTAATTTCTTTCTGTAGAGGCTCTAAGATTCAAGGATTCACATCACCTCCCACCCTGCTTTTTAATGAAGTGAATTCTCAGGTGCTGTAATTCCTCCTCTGTAAGGGCCTTTCTCCAGTTCTTGACAGGCTTTGGCTTTCCTTTCCCTTTTTTTTTTTTTTTTTTTTCCTTACTTCCAATTTTGTTGTCATTTTTGTTGATGTCTGCTGTACTCTAGCAGACTGTTTTCAAGGGCTGAGGTAAAATTTCCTTCCTACATCTCCACTTACTGAAGAGCAACTAAACAAGCCTTTTTTTCCCTTGTTCTTGTTCAGTGACTCGTCCTATCACAGCTATTGCATCTGTGCTGTCTTCTCAGATGCGTACTGCACGTTTGAGTTCATGTCAAGAGGACCCATGTCAAGCAAGATTCTTTGTTGACACTATTTACTACTCATCAGTAACTGTTTTATTGGAAAATTTTACCACCTTTAATAGATAAAAATGGGAAATCAGACCTTGGACTTCTCCAAGACCCCCTAATTCTCTGTTCTCAATCAACAGAGATTCCCCATGGAGCAATATATTTTAAGAACAGATACTAAGTTTAATCTAGGTAACTTTTCTCTCTAGTGTTGTTTTTTGGCTTGTTTGAGGGTTTTTGTTTATTTACAATATGTTTTTCATCTCTGGTAAGTCACATGCCTGAGCAATGTGTACCAATAAAACAAACACATGTAAATATCTTTAGCAATCAGATTTTCAGTCTCATGACAGTTTTTGGGCAGTTAAACAAATGCCTTGGCATGCTAAAATGTACTTGCCTTCTACTCAGGGACACTGGGAGAATTAATTACTTAATACACTAGATTAAATCAGAAGTGGCTCTTTTGAGACAAAAATCACCTCTGGGGTCGGCCAGACCTGGCTTCCCCCTCCTCCCCAGGGCCGGTGCTGCTTTCAAAGCCCTGTGTTAGGGCACCCTCGTCACAGCCTGTGACAGCAGGGCACCGAGTCGATCTGTATAAACTATCATTTAATAGGCCACAAAACCCTGTCTGCAGAGCAGTTGTGAGAGCAGAGATTAGGCTTTTACACCGTGCTGCTGGAGCGCGTCTCGCCGGGCCCGGGGAGGGCAGGCGGCTGGTACCAGGCAGCCCCAAAATACCCGTGCGGAATCAACAAACAGCACCGAGTCGGGGTGACGTAAAGAGGAAGCCAACTCCATTACCGGCCTCCAAGTCGCAGGGAGTTTTTCAGGCGCCGGGGGGAGGACGGAGCCGTAACCGGGGCCCGTGGTCGGGGTCGCGGCGGGGCCGGGGCTGCCCCGTCGGGGCTTCAGCACCGCGGACAGCGCCCGCTCGGAGCCGCGGCCGCGCACCGTGACCGACCCCCGAGCCGCCCCGCGGGTGGCACCGGTCCCGAGGGTGGCACCGGCCCCGAGGGTGGCACCGGCTCCGAGAGCGACACCGGCCCCGAGGGCGGCACCGGCCCCGAGGGTGGCACCGGCCCCGAGGGTGGCACCTGCTCCGCGCGTCTCACCCGCCCGCTCCCGCCTCCCTCGCTGTTTCCCTCCTGCTCGGATCCTGTTCCCCTCTTTGCCCCGTTCCCGCAGCGTCCCGACCTTCCCGCGGCGTCTTCCGCGCGGTCACCTGTAGCGAGAGCTGTCGCTTCGCTCAGGCCACCCGGTATCCCTCCTGTCACTCCGTTTTTCCCCGTTTCCAATCAATCCCTCGCCGTCAGCTCCGGCGCCCCCGCCTCCTCCCCGCCGCGGAGTGCCCCGACGCTCCGTAAACACGGGGCCGCGCCGGGCCGGGGCAGGGGGGTGCTGGAGCGGGCTGGGGTCCCCCGGGGCCGGCTCCCCGTGGCCCGGAGCAGCCGCCGCGCTCCCTTTGCCGAGCGGGGCACAAACCCGGCTCCGTCTGCGAGATAGAGGGGCCGCGGCCGCGCTCCCGGCGGGGCGCCGGACAGACCTTCCCCGGGCTCGCCGCTCGTCCCCCGCACCCCGAGGGGCTCCGAGGGGCTCCGAGCCACCCCCCGCACCCCGTTCCCTCCCCTCCCCGCGGAGCGGGCACTCACCGCCGGCGCGGAGGGCAGCGGGCGGGCGNGGCTGCGCCGGCACCGCCGACCCCGGCTCCCGGCCGCGCACGCAGGGCGTAGGGAGGGGGGAGGGATGGATGGAGGGAGAGAGGGATGGAGGAGGGATGGAGGAGGGAGGGAGGGAGGGAGGAGGGCGCTGCAGCTCCTCAATTATTCAGCGCTTCCCCTCCCCGCCTGCCGCATGTGACCGCCGGCAATACCCACGGGCCGTGCCGGCCCCGGGAGAGCTCCCTGCACGGGCCTGCCACCCCCGTGGCCACCTCTCCTCCCTGCGTGTCCTCCCTGCTTCTCCGAGTATCCCGTGGCCTCCCCCAAACTGTCTGGCCGCTGAAAAAATAACTGTCCTGACTGCCTCCTCCAGCGCAGGGCTCTCCTCACCCCAGGGACAGAGCGTGGGGAACCTCGTTTTTGTTTTCTCCTTGAGCTGCACTGTGAGATTTGGGTGTTAATGCTGTAATCCCGGAACAGGCAGAATTAGGACTAAAATAATACCTCATGCGTTGCAGCATGCTGTGCTGTCCAGCCCTCTGCACGGCCAGCTGGGTGGAGTTAGGTATCAGGTGCAGGATATATGTAATATTTTATATCTGTAGCTACTTTAGAGGATAGCTGGAATTTATGATAAAGATTACTCCTTTTTGCTGTTTTGTTTCTCAGTTTCTGCTGTTTGGTTTGCTCTAGAAATACCCCCTGTCTGTATCTGTATTGTACCATTTTGACATCAAATCCAAACTGGGTTCATCTCTAGCAATGCCTGGTGAGGATCTGGTTTCAGTCTCTTTCAGTTACAGTTTCATTCTATAGCTTCTAACAAGACCTATTCCCAATGAGGGCTGTGCCTCCAGTGGAGAGAGACCTTTCATCCTCCAAAAACTGAAATAAATGTCTGCTAATAGAAGTTAAAGGTGGGATCCTCCAGTGAAACCAGTTCAGAAGCCAATGTTTGCCTAACGTGAGTGAGCCTGCAGGAACTGCATCAATGGCAGTGACCTTCTGGGGACATACAGACAGTGACATTGCACAGATAAACACAGGATGGAGGTTGGACTCAGTGACCTTTAAAGGTCCCTTCCAACCCAAACTACTCCATGACTATATCCGTGATCCTGTCTTTGGCCAGGAGAGTGGACCACATGTCCTCTCCAATTTCCTTTCCAGCCTGACTTCTGTGGCAGATTTTGTGTCTTTCCAGATCAGTGCCATAATCTTCCCAGTTTCTCACCAGATTCCTTCCTCTCTCCAGCACAGCTTTACCTTACTCTCTTCCCTTCCTCATGGAGGTCTCCTTGCAGTCCCTCTCTTCCCAAACAGGCACAGAAAAGACCTCTCCCAGGTTACTGCTGGCCAGCAGAAGGTGTCATCACAGGATGACAGGATGCTTTGTTCCCTTCCTGCCACTCTGGCCAGCACACATCACATCATACAGTACAGAGCCAAAGAGCAGTCAGCTGATTACCCTCCCCACAACCAGCAGTTTTGAAATCCTGTTTTTATTCTTTTCCTTAGTCTTTGACTGCCTGAAAGCAACATTCAGAGCTGCAGCTGCTCTCCTGTCCTTGTCTGTGGTCCCCATGCTTGCCATTTTGTTGTTGTTTCTCTCCACATCCACTGGCTTCCCCCAGCTGCTTTACTCAGTCCCTGGACACTGGATGGAGCTGTGGATGGCTGATATCAGGAACTTCCTTCAGACTACATCTGTGCAAAAGAGAAAACCTTCTCTATTTGTTATCCCCTGTTGTTTTGCATCACTTTTAAGACTGTGGTGAACTCCAGCTGACAGCACCATCAGTCTTCTGTGCACACACCCAACTTCTTGGTGCTTGTAGAGTGTGTGAATAAAGTTCATGGGATGGTATGTTTCTGAAAGGACTGGCAGTGTGGCAGTTTTATGGGGATTTATCTATGTCTGTGGGTTCAGAATAATTTGATTTGTATTTATTAATTGGGGCTGGTGTTACCAGAGCACGGGCAGTTTGGTTGGGAGCAGCAGAGAGGGGCTTATGTGTGCTCTTAACAATCATTGTGCAGTACCCTGATACAACCCCCATCTTCCACCTTCCCTCTACTGCTCAGAGATCTTTCTTCAGAGAACTTTGCTGTTTAGTAGCTTTCCAAACCCTGTTTTATCCCAGCTTTAATCTCCTTTCTATAAGTTTTCCTCTGCTTTATCCAGTGGCACTTGCTGTTAGCTATGCACAACAACCTGTCACCACCTTGAGTAATAAATGTCGCAAACGTTTTGTCAGAGGATCACTTAAGCTCTTTCTCATTAATCTTTACCCTGTTCTCATGAGTTTTGTAACTTCCAATCTTTCAGGAATTGAATCTTGGAATTTTACAGCTACCCCTCTAATGTTTCTCTTCAGGCTGATTAAATGTAGATGAAGAACTGAATGAGGACAAGTTACTCTCTCAACAAGTGCCATCACTGAGGTCACTCTCAGATTAAGGTGAAATTTTCCATAGCAGCCAAGCACCTGATGGTATATTTGCAGCAGAATTTCCTCTGTCCCCAGGCACTGTCCAATTTCTAGACCAAATTAATTTCTGCCCACTTTTCTGTAGTAAGTGGCCATCTGACTGGTCATTCAAATACTTCATCATAGTTTGAACTTGACCAAGCTTTGGCCTCAGTAACACCTTGTAGCAAAGATCTTCACCAGCTGCTATCTCATTATCTTGGCTATTTTTCTTGTCAGCACCAAATTTGGCCATTCCAATTTCATGGGACATAATTTTCCTTTTTTTTAAACTCTAAATACAGAGAGAAAAAAAGGCCAGCAAAAGCTGCCCTGTAGACTTTCTTTCTTACTGATATTAAAATGTTTGTTTACCTCTCATAATCCCCTCGTACTTGTCTCATCCGTGACTAATTAATCATGCCATTTAAATACCACAGTTCCTGTTTTCTGGGTTATCTCTTTGTCTGCACAGCTTTGTATTAAAACAGTCAATATCCCTTGGCCTGCTGACCCCTAGATTCTTCTAAGGCTTCCAGCATCCTCACCTTATGGGCCCTCTCTCCCTCCATGAAATCTCCTCAGGGAGGAAAGGCTCATCTGCAATTACATTAATTTGATGAGTTTTCCTCAGTGCTGTTTCTCAAAATATTTTGACATCGTCAGAACTGACTAATGAAATGTTCAAGACAAACAGTTCCAAGGGTTTCCCTTGGATTTAAATCGGGGTCCCAATGTGTGTGCTTGGTCACCCCAAAACATTTTTGTTGGTCTTACAAAAGTGCACTGATTTGGGTCATGTTTCCAAAGAAAAAAATATTTGAAACTAAGAGGGAGAAGCTGCAGTGCCTCTCCTGTGCCATTTGTGTGTCCATGTGTGCTGGCTGCCATCTCTCCAGCAGCCTCTGTTAGACGAGCAGGGCTGAAGGCACAGCACATCACACTCCTGTCATTTAGTGAGGGTGGTTGGAGAGGGTCAGCTCTCTGTTAGGAACGACTGATACTTCATAGAAAAACACTTCTGCCTGCAAGCACCAGGCTGCACAAGGACATCAGAGAAAGCAGCCACTGGGATACAGTGATGGGAGCTGGTTACCCCTCCACCTGCTCCCTCTGCATGTCCAATGGCCCAAGCCCAAGACTCTGACAAGTGTTTTCTCTTTGACTTGGTCTGTAGCATCACAAGCCACTCCCAGAACAGCAGTATCTCCCAGACATTCACTGCAAAGTTCAGCTGACAGTGTCTCTGAGCAGAGACCAGGTGGAGCCCTGCAGAAGCACTGGTATTTTTAGAAACACTGCCAGGATGCTTGGCCTCTCCTTTCCTTCCTTTTGCATCAATTGGAGCCTCAGTGAATACCTATAGGAGTCAGAGTGATGGAGGCATCCGTGTAGGAGGATAAGAAGAAGGATTAATCTTGCTGTCTCATCTGATGCCTAGTGCCACAATGAATACCAGCATAAGGAAGGGCAGGCCTGTTATTAAAGCCCTGACTTGAGGCTTATAAAACCTCACTTGAGTTATTTGCTCTGCAATAGGAGTCCTGGGTGAGTTTCAGAGTTCTTTGTATCCCAGTCATATGAAATTACATTGGAAGTGTTTCCAGTCTCAGGGAGTGAGTTGGCTGCACAGGCTCTAATTTCTTTTGGTGAGGGATTGTCTCTACTTTATGGGACCTCAATGGGGCAGTTCAGCTGGGGGAAGTCACTTGCAATTAGCTGGACAGGTGAAAGAAAATGCCTGGAGTGGTGAGCTGGACCTCCCTCCCCCTGACCCCATGAGGATGCACAGGGACTGCAGCCCTGATGTTGGGCAGGGGATGAGCCCAGCACTCACAGTGCATCCTCCTCATTATTTAAATTACTTGTCCATAGTGGAACAGGCCATGGGTTTAATTTATGCTTATAGCAATGGAAAGGATTATTCTGGGGTTATTCTGCATTGCTAAGAGGCATCTTGGACAGGTTGAAAGGAAACAGGCACATGGATGTTTCTCATAAACCCGTATCAGGTGCTTCCCTCTGCATCAGTGGTGCGTGGGCATAAACAGAAACATAAAATCCCAGCACAGCAAACCCCAAGAGTGCTTTGCCTTTTGATGCTATCCAGCTAAAATTTCTCCCAGCCCCTTTCTTTCTTGTTCTGTGTCATCCATGCCAGGTTGAGCAGAGAAGATGGGTAATGCACCCACTAGACACATTGGCTGTTCAGAGACACACGGGGTGATGGAGCATTAAATAAATCCCTTTCAAATCTCCATGCAAACACACAGTCCAAGCCTAGCTCCAGCATGAGCTGTGGCCTCTCCCCTGGCTGGAGGCTGTCACTGGTGCCTGCAAAAGAAGTGATGTCCTTTGGTTGTGCCACCACCTCCCCCAAAGGGGAGCATGGAGGCAGCAGCCTGAACCTCAGCCACAGACACACAAGAACTGAGTGATGGGGCTGGGGGCTGCATGGGGTGGAGACAGCTGTGGGGACACCCCACCTTTGGGAGCTGCAGTCCCCAATGGGGCTGCCCTTCCTGCACTGGGGTGGGGGCTGCAGACGTGCCCCTGGGGGGAGGCTGGGATAAAGCAGCTGCCAGCAAGAGGGGATTAAATGATTCAGTGTTTGGAGGCTGCTGCCTTATTTAAAGGACCACACACTATTTTTTTTCTTATTCAGAGCAGTCTGCTTTTAACAGCCAAACCAGACAGAAGTCTTATTTTTGTTGCCTTCTCAGCTTCTTCATCTCGTGGACTAATATGAATGTTTTGGGCCACTGTGTAGCTGATAAGTGGGACTCATCCATGCAGGTCTCACCATGTATGCTGTGATGATTGTGGATTAATCAAGTGATACTTGATCAGTTCCTGCTGTCCTGCAAGTGGGTTTGGCTCATCTAGATTTTGATTAAAGTCACAGGGTGAAGCTGATGGCAGGGTTTGGTCTCAGTTGTCTGTTCTGAGAGTAACAAAGTAACAGCACAAAGATGATACCAGTGCAGGGACATTCATTTAGTGCATCTGTTTGCAGATCATACTCAGACTGTGAGTCTGGATATAGAGTTGTCACAGGGCAACATCTCTGTGTTAGGCATGAGTGTGGCTCACCTTGGATGCTCCCCAGAAAAGCATCACTTAGTTGATGTCTTTCAGCCCCCCAAACCTACCAGCCATGCTGAGTTTGATGGGATGTGCCCCATGGAGCCTGTACCTGCTGACACTGACTTGCCTGGTGGTTCAGTGCTCAGTCCAGAGTGGTGGGTCTTGGTGTTTGGCACCCACCCTGTGCCCTGTAAAGAGGTGCCTCTGAAGCTGAGAGGATTTCTTGGCTTAGCTGGTTACTCATCTCAGTAAAGCTGTGGTTTTAGCAGGAGCCACACAGGGCTACTTTTAGGCAGAAACTCACTCTTATCAGTAAAGAGCTTGTAGATGTTATCTTTAATTTGCTGTAGGAGCAGGTGCTGTAAATGGTTTTCTTAACAGTGGGGAATTCCTTGAGGACAAGGTTTTGGCAAGGGGGCACACAGTCTGGTTCACCTGCAATGAGCAGGGGGCAGGGAAGATGTGCTGCCAAAGGCTTATTCATAGAATCACTGAATAGTTTGGGTTGGAAGAGACCTTAAACACCATCTCATTCCAACCCCCTGCCATGGGCAGGGACACCTTCCACCAGACCAGGTTGCTCCAAGCTCCATCCATCTTGGCCTTGAATAATTCAAGGGAGGTCTGGGAGGCTGCTGAGGGCTGATTTGCTCTGCTGTGCACACACCAGACTGTTTTTGATCACAATATTCCCCTGCTGCCTCTCATGGCACCAACCTTGGATTCATTTCAGTTCCCTATCACCTTTACCTTGTTTTAGTTGGCTGGGAGAGCCAAGCTCTGGGTGGGCAGTGCTGCATCGAGGCCTGGGGAACACCCATGAGCTGCTTGTCCCCAGTGTGACACACTGTGGTGACAGGTCCAGCTTAGTCTCTGCTGGGCTGTCCACACACACAGAAGCTGTTTTTGTTGTCCTCAGCCACAGCAGTGGACAGTATTTGTTTTGGGTTCATACACAAAAGGCCGCTCACCACTGCTGAGAATGCCAGGTTAAATCAGTGGTCTGCAAAGTACTTTAGCATTTACTTGCCAAGTTTGACCCAGAGACTGACTGCATGGATAAAAAAAGAAAGCTTTTTTTTTTTTTTTTTTTTTTTTTTCTTTTTTTTCTTTTTTTTTTTTTTTCTGGGGAAGGAAGAAAGATATGTGAATGTTTCCTGGGCATCATAGCTGGCTGTGGGATTTATCCATCTTGCTAACAATAATGGATAGGGCTTTGCCCATCCCAGGGTTTGATGACAGGCTGCTGTTTGCAAAAGTGCAATTGCTTTGCATGCAAATAAGAGGGTTTATTGTCTGTTGTTTGTTTTTCACAAAAGTGCAGCTTTTTGCGTGTTTAGAATAACTGCTGCTGTTCCAGGAGCAGGAAAGGGAAGGTTTATAAACATCCCAGGGTTTGAAGCTCAGTAGCAACACCTGTTCAGCAGGAGAGCACTGCACATCTGCTCTGAAACCGACAGCACTGCAGAACAAAAGAGGACGGTATTGATCTGATAGTTTGTTGCCATTGACATTTCTATATTGATCTACTCTTCCCCAATGATTTCTTACTGCTAAAGCCAAAGGCCAGTGCAGGGAAGGGTCAGCACTGAAGGCAAAAGCCTTATCCAGATGTGCACCATAGTGCAGTTTCCCTTGGACTAAAAACAGCTCCTCAGTTGAAGCTCAGCCAACATATTTCAGCTGGGCCATTCCAGGTCTGTTCAACCTGATTTTGCATGTCAGCTGAAGGACGAGGAGCCAAAGCCTACACCTCTGAAGTCACTGTGGATTTAATATTGTAATGCAGCCTTGGCTGAGTGCTGCTTGAAAGAGCAGAGCAGCATGGATTGAATTACCTGCAGCATATTAGTTGAAATCTCCTATTCAAGGCCTGCAGGGGCTGGTGCAGCTCAGCTTTCGGGGGAGGCTGATAAGATCACAGCCTGGGGTAGCATAGTTTTAGGTTTTAGTTGGGCATTCATTATATCATTATCAGCGATCGGGGTTCTGGCTCGTTTACGAGCTGCTGACGGGTCTCAGCGGTGTGGCTGCCCCATCCTGGCTTTGGTGCAGTGACTTGCCATGTGTCAGGTCCCTGGCACAGGCCCCAGGACCTGGACAACCACCCCTTAGTGACCATTAGTTGATACACGGGGAGGTGCTGTCCATTCCCCAAACAAGCTTTAAAACCAACAGAGGAGAGGATGGGCACCAGATGGCTTCTCTAGAAAACAAAGATTGGACTTTCAATAGTTTGTGTGTCTTCTACTAACTTAAAATAGCTCCTTTCTGTTTGTTGAGGCAAACAAGACAAGACATTAATATGCGCATCCCAGCAGTAAATAGGTTTCGAGCAAGCTTCTGTAGAGCTGGAGGAGGATATTAGGACAGTGTGTTTTTCATCACTGATGTGCCAGCTAGCATGCAAAAGACTCATAGTGCACGAAAAGGACTGGAAAATTGAGAAAAAAACAAGTTGTTCACAGAAAAATCCCTGTTGATCCAGAATGCAAAGCAAATAGTGGGGTTTTTTTCTGGTTCTGTGGGATCTGATGCTAAAAGTACATGTTTTGATGAATTGGTTCTGGAGTGAGCCAGGTGTAGACATGATGTAGCTCTTGAAATCAGGTGGAATGTACATAAATAAAATGCTGCTTGCATTGACTCTTTCTGCTGCTTTCTTTTTTTT
>VZUA01024525.1:0-10923 GCA_013401035.1 Horornis vulcanius | reverse complement strand
AGGTTTTGCTTATGGTTAAAGACAGCAGGCAGGAGTTCAAGAGCCCCAAAACTGCCTGAAGCACCTGGCCCACCTTGGTGTCTGTCCCCCTCTGCAAATGGCACGGGAATAGTGCCAGTGCTATAGTGACAGGGACAACACTGCCACATAAACAAAGTACATATCATTAACAACAGATAATGTTATCAGAAAGCATGCATCTCCTCATACATCTTCCATCTCTTCAGACTGCTCAAATGCTGTTTTAAATAGTTTGGGTTTAGGACGAAATACCCCTGGCTGCTACTTCTTATGCACACAGGACCAAAGACACTAAAGAATTCACCATCAAACAGGGAAAAATCAGTGTGACCATGCTTTGCAGCCTTAACTTCTACGAGCCAAAACACTATGTGTTCATGTCCAAGAACAGAAAAACGCCTTCAGTGCAAGAAGCAACCCCTCTCCAGGGTGAGGGCAAAGCTTGGAAATATTTCTCAGGGTGGCCCACGAACTGTGCTTGTCCAGGGACTATGACACGCATGGACATATGCTCTTTGGGATTAGATGCACCACTCAGAGGACAAGAGCCTGAGTGAATCTGCCCTGCCAAGACTCACATCCGAAGTCCCCAGAAGCCAAGGGACTTCACAGCCCACGTGAAAGTGCCAAGCCACCCGCTCTCCCTTAGACATGTTCTGACTTCACATTTGAGTAACCAGGCAATTCAGATTACAGATTTTGTCTGAGGCAATGCACAATATGTCTTCAGGTTCCAAGAAGAAACACATGCCTCCTGAGCATACTTCCAATATTTTGAAGACATTCTTATTTTATAGTGATCTAAAAAAAGAAGTGGACTTACCAAAATAGTGCAATTCCATTCATGTACAGACCAACTGATTTATGTCTTAGTCTCCTTGTGCTTTTTATTTTTAAACAGCTGGTTCATTTGAGCAAGACGAAGAAGCAAAAATTATTTTGAATCATCTGTCATGAGAAAATTAACGACAAACTAGCCCTCTCTGACAGAGCTGTCATAATTCTAGAGACACCATTAAAAAAAATCTGTGTGCCTGCTCCATTTGAAAAGCCATCTGTTTGCTTTGAAAAACTGGCTGTGAGCATAATCCACTTAAGAAGAATGTCAGCAAAATTGTGTCAACACTTTAACAAACTAAATACTGGATAGAAGCTAGAGTAAACTTTACAAACATGATTGCATTGAAACAACCTTCACAAACCAGTCACTGCAATCATCTCTGTGCACAGAACCCTCCTGCTTGCCCTTACAAACAATGCATCTCTCTTTCAGAAAAGGAGAGACAATGACAATCCACTTCAGCATCTATCCATCTATCTCCCTTCTGCTACTGGTATCATCAGCCTTCCTGAAAATAAATACTCAGCATTTGGCAGGACAGTTAATTAAGAAGAGACTAATCAAGTGTTCTAACAAGAACTGATCAAGGGGTTCATTTTCATTTAGCCTTAGGGAACATTAAAAGTCAGGTTTCATACACCTAACTACAGCTAACTGCAGAGCCTCTGCACAAATTAACAATACAGGACAAATAATGCAGCTTATCAAGCAATGGCAAGATTATAAGCCTTATCTTGACAGGTTAATATTGCTTAGAAAACTCATAATCTGACACGGTTTTAAATATTGTTCCCATGACAAGCCATAAAAGGCCTTAAGAAGCACAAGTGGCTCTAGACAGACACTGGCAGTGGCTACAGATGGGACAAATTCCATATAGTAATAGGTTCAGTTGGTTTTTTCCAAATCAAATACGAAAGTTGTTATGAATCAAGATGACAGCTCTATATCCAACAGCAACCCACCCTGGGGCTGGGGAAAATAAAAGCTGAGTTAGATTAGTGGCATCATTTTGTGTTCAACTTCACAATATTATTTATTTTATATGTGTTGCATGTATATTTCTACATAACTATAAATATGGGCATGTACACAAATAATTCCTGTTTCTCTGCTTTCTAGGAAACACCCTGCAACATGGAGGCCAGGCTGTGGGCACCCCATTATGGCACTGGCAGCTCCCACAGCAGCACCAGGGGCTGCAGGAGGACCCTGAAGGCCGAGACTGGGCACATGCAGGAGTGAGCTGCACTGCCAGGTGCCCCACATGAGCACCTTGCCCTGCTCCTGGTGAAGCAGAAAATCCCACGCTGAGCAATGGGGCTTGCCTGGCATTCCAAACTGCCCGTGTTTGCAGGGAGGCTGAAGCAGTAGCTGTGAAAGCCATTTTCTAATCTGCTGCTTGCTAAAGCAGACAGTTGCTTATCTCCTGAGCAGACACATTCTCTGACAGCACATTATGGAAGCTTTTCTCTCCAATCCTCAAGGGCTCAGTAAATACAAACAAATAACAGAGGCCTTAACACCCATCACACATCATGTTCATGATATTACTGTTATTTTTTAACTTATTCTCAAAGAACCACGCTCTTTCATTACTATTTAATCACAAAATAAAATCTCCAGAGGCTTCCAGTGGATGCCAGCGGGTGGCTGAAAAAGCCAGACACAGTCAAACAAAACAGCTGCAAGCACCACGCCACTCCACATTTCAGAGGCAACACAGGCAGGGTAACAGCAGCAACAATCTGTGCCAAGGGACTCCAAATGCTGGAGAGCTGCTCTCACATTGGGATACTCTGTGTGGAGGCAGCACTTACTGCAAGGGGCGCATTTTCAAAATGTCATAGTAGGACTAATTGTGTTTAATATTAATAAGGAGGCACACAATTAAATGATTGCATATGGCTTTGAAAATGTAATCTTGGGTAGGAAATCATTAATGAAAAGATTAGATTGTTATGTTAAACTTATTACAAAAAGCAGATATTTTTCCATGCCTCCTTCAAAGTTAAATGTGGGAACAATTGATTTGAATTTGATTATGCTACATTCACATTTCAGAACAGACTACTCCAAAAACACAGTGCTGCTGAATCAATGCAGACTGTAAAAACTCACCCTTTTCATTATTACTGCAGATAGTTTGTCAACAGCTTTGCTTTATTGTCTGTGACAGAGATCATAATGCACATGTTGGCATGAAAAATTACTGTACACAAAGATTAGACACAAAGCTATAATCACTTCTCAAACACTGAAAAAAAAAGGATTGCAAAAATGAGTTACAGCACAGGAAAAGCAGGGTCCAAGTGTTACTTGCCAATTTATCTTTAAACCCTTGCACAGCAGAAAGTTACTTCCTTCCAGGAAAATAAAAAGGCCACAAATATAAAAGATGGCACTTAAATGGCAATCCTTTAAGGTCTGGGTTTTGGGCACAGCTTCTCATTTACCCACTGTAAACCAAATGCAAGAGCTTGTTTCTACCTAGCTGAAACCAGCAACAACTTTGACACTGAGTAAATCAGGCGATCCAACCGAGTGCTCACTGGGACCTGAGTCATCACATTTTGCAGGATGTGCTGGTGATTTCAGACATCAAACTGAGCATCTCATTTTGGTATATCAGCATGTTACTGACAGCCAGAGACCTTCTCTCCCATTTCCCAAAGTAGGGTCGAGCAAAAATTTGTATGAAGGAAGCAACTGAGAATCATTTATATCACACAGAGAACAGATCTGAGATGTATGGAAAACATCCACCTAGGGAAAGGCAGTCACCATTATATTTAAACTGCTAAATCTCTGTAAGCAAGAGCAGCAAAGCATAACTACTGTGGAATAGATGATTGTGTGCAGTTTTGACACAAGGTTACATGATAAAAACCAAATTAAATTATCTAAGGTTGTGCCAAGCAACAAGGTCAGAGCTGTACGGCTGATCTGCTCTGTAGCTAGCAGCTGGGATGCCTAGGAGAACAAGACTGACGATGATGACAAAGAGGAGATGAATAGTTAACAGGAACAATCTCCTGTATCTAACCCAAATTATTCCTCATGTCATCTTTTTTTTTTTCTTTTTTCCCCCCCGTCCATTTACTTCACGAATCAGCCATATGGATACTGGCTCCAGGCTTTCCTGCCTGTCTCTCATTGCACAGGGGGGGTTGACTGGGTAGAAACACAAGCTCCATTTCCCAGGAAGAGCACTGGGATGCACAGAACCAGCCCTGTATGTCCCAACTGTTTTACTCCTGACTCAGGGAAAAAAATCCTGTTTGCACCTGATATTTGCACGAGCCTCGAAAACAAAGCCACACCTGCAAGGAGCACTCAAGGCCTTGAGGGCACTCACTGCCTCGCCAAGACACTCAGCCCTAAGGTGACACATCCCAGGTAGCAGCCTCCTGCCAGCAAGAATCTAACTTAAGGAAAACTGCTGGGACAAGAACTAAGGAGCAACTACCTCTGGAAATACCATTTGCAAAGCACAGCCTCTTTTGCAGTGCAAACCAGTTGTTAGGGAGAGAGGAGNATCTAAGGTTGTGCCAAGCAACAAGGTCAGAGCTGTAGGGCTGATCTGCTCTGTAGCTAGCAGCTGGGATGCCTAGGAGAACAAGACTGACGATGATGACAAAGAGGAGATGAATAGTTAACAGGAACAATCTCCTGTATCTAACCCAAATTATTCCTCATGTCATCTTTTTTTTTTTCTTTTTTCCCCCCCGTCCATTTACTTCACGAATCAGCCATATGGATACTGGCTCCAGGCTTTCCTGCCTGTCTCTCATTGCACAGGGGGGGTTGACTGGGTAGAAACACAAGCTCCATTTCCCAGGAAGAGCACTGGGATGCACAGAACCAGCCCTGTATGTCCCAACTGTTTTACTCCTGACTCAGGGAAAAAAATCCTGTTTGCACCTGATATTTGCACGAGCCTCGAAAACAAAGCCACACCTGCAAGGAGCACTCAAGGCCTTGAGGGCACTCACTGCCTCGCCAAGACACTCAGCCCTAAGGTGACACATCCCAGGTAGCAGCCTCCTGCCAGCAAGAATCTAACTTAAGGAAAACTGCTGGGACAAGAACTAAGGAGCAACTACCTCTGGAAATACCATTTGCAAAGCACAGCCTCTTTTGCAGTGCAAACCAGTTGTTAGGGAGAGAGGAGAACACCAGCATTACTCCAGGTGGCCAGGAAAATTCACAAGGCAGCTCTGAAACAACCTGGTCCCATACAAGAGAAGAAAGGTCTCTTGGTAGTTCAAGGGAAAGCGGGCAGGAATCTGGATTATGGCGCTTGCACAGAGTGCAAGTTCATTCAGCCATGGCTCGCCCTAAGCACCCAGCAGGTTCCAGGGGATCAGCTTGGTCCTCTTGGAGACACGGAACTCTCTAGGTGTTCAGATACCATAGCAAAGGGACACAGAAGAAGCTAATAAAATTAATAAATACATTACAATAAATAGAATGAATAAATAAATAATAAGCAAAGTAAGCAGAAATTAGAATGACCCCAATTTGTAACACAGACATGCTCACCTTACTGGTGGCTCGAATGCCATTACACACCACGGGCTGCACACACCCAGGGGATATGTGACTGCAGGTGGGTAGTCTGACCCAGGGATGGAGTCTGATTCTAACCATGTAAATATGGTGTGTTAAAAACAATATTCCCATTACCTGAAAACCAGTTCCATCTGATTTTAATTACTTTTATTTAAACTCCCAAAGTAGACCAATCTGACAGTTGTTCAGTATTAAGCCATCCCACGCAAAACCCGCAACTTTGACAATAATTTCGCTTGCCATTTGCATCTCACCCCAAAAGTCTGCACGGCAGAGGATGACCTAAAGGGATTTACAGAGCTGTTCTGCATGAGCCTGGTTAGTTTTCTAGGAGGTTGGGGACAGTTCATTGCACAGCCAAGCAGTCAATCCCAAAGCACATGGCATGGCATAAATGGTTGGGAAGAGGGAACATTCTCGCTCTCTGCTGGTATGGCACTCCCTTGAAAAACACCCATACCATTTCTTGCCTTCTTCTCCAGCTGTTGGAAAGCTGCAGTTGAAATCTAAATGGCTGTGCTGGATAGCAAGAGACAGCCCCCACTCCACCACAGTGAGCAAGGCTCCCCAGTTATTACAAAACTGCCAGTCCACAACTTGTATATTCCTGAATTATGTGACACAGGCAAACACAACCCAGAGAGCAGCCTGGGAGGTGGAAATGAACAAACAAGGAGAACGTCAATGAGAACAGTCAGGCAATTGCCAAAGAAGCAAATACTTAGAAAACCTTCTGATTCTGGCTGCTGGCCTTGCCAGCATGAGGATATCACTGCTTTGTGCAGCCATGGCAACTTNGTTCATTCAGCCATGGCTCGCCCTAAGCACCCAGCAGGTTCCAGGGGATCAGCTTGGTCCTCTTGGAGACACGGAACTCTCTAGGTGTTCAGATACCATAGCAAAGGGACACAGAAGAAGCTAATAAAATTAATAAATACATTACAATAAATAGAATGAATAAATAAATAATAAGCAAAGTAAGCAGAAATTAGAATGACCCCAATTTGTAACACAGACATGCTCACCTTACTGGTGGCTCGAATGCCATTACACACCACGGGCTGCACACACCCAGGGGATATGTGACTGCAGGTGGGTAGTCTGACCCAGGGATGGAGTCTGATTCTAACCATGTAAATATGGTGTGTTAAAAACAATATTCCCATTACCTGAAAACCAGTTCCATCTGATTTTAATTACTTTTATTTAAACTCCCAAAGTAGACCAATCTGACAGTTGTTCAGTATTAAGCCATCCCACGCAAAACCCGCAACTTTGACAATAATTTCGCTTGCCATTTGCATCTCACCCCAAAAGTCTGCACGGCAGAGGATGACCTAAAGGGATTTACAGAGCTGTTCTGCATGAGCCTGGTTAGTTTTCTAGGAGGTTGGGGACAGTTCATTGCACAGCCAAGCAGTCAATCCCAAAGCACATGGCATGGCATAAATGGTTGGGAAGAGGGAACATTCTCGCTCTCTGCTGGTATGGCACTCCCTTGAAAAACACCCATACCATTTCTTGCCTTCTTCTCCAGCTGTTGGAAAGCTGCAGTTGAAATCTAAATGGCTGTGCTGGATAGCAAGAGACAGCCCCCACTCCACCACAGTGAGCAAGGCTCCCCAGTTATTACAAAACTGCCAGTCCACAACTTGTATATTCCTGAATTATGTGACACAGGCAAACACAACCCAGAGAGCAGCCTGGGAGGTGGAAATGAACAAACAAGGAGAACGTCAATGAGAACAGTCAGGCAATTGCCAAAGAAGCAAATACTTAGAAAACCTTCTGATTCTGGCTGCTGGCCTTGCCAGCATGAGGATATCACTGCTTTGTGCAGCCATGGCAACTTAGAAAAGAGGGTCTGTATTTGTAATGCTCTTACAGTATTTGCCTAACAAGACATACATGGCCAGCTTGCTCTCAAACTCAGTTGAGTGCCCCCCAAAAACCTCAATCAAAGCCTTACAAGGAATTAACACCAAGAATTGGTTTGAACATCTAAGTGGCACTCATCCAATAGCCTTCCCTACTGATCTTTAAAAAGAGCTCTTCACTGAAATCCAGGGGTTCTTGCAAATCAACTGCACTGTATGGCTATTTATTTATTCCTTCGAGCAGGCATTTTATGTAAAAAAGAGTGGGCTTTTATTTTTATTTTTTAAATAAATGCCTGTGCTTCTGTCTCATGTGGGCATTTGAATTAAATTATGTTATATCAGGCTGTCAAAAGCAATGAATGTGAACACTGACTGTAACTGTACTGCAGCAGGAATTTGCTTTCAGAAATAATGCCATTAATTTGATGTTAGCCATGTGCTGAGCCATTCAGCTGCCTGTGTGTCTCTCAGGCACTACATCAGGCAGACAGTTTGCAAGCACAGCCACAAATGTATGGACTCTTGCTGTCAGCCCCTCCATGCTAGGAACCTGCCTTTTTTTTCTGGTGATAAGTTTAAAATCACAGGGTTGGCTGGAAGCCCAGGCGTGCACAACTAATACTAAGAAAACCCCACATCTCTGAAGAAATTTGGGCACTGTTTATTTTTGATACACAGTCATGAAATGAAAATTGAAGCTGTATGTCCAGGCACTTATTTTTCAGTCCTCCTTTCATCACAAACCCCAATTTCCCACAGGCACCAGTACCAGCACTAACTGGTAACTCTAGTAAGGTCCACAGAGTCCCAGAAAAACAAAACAAGGGGAAGAAAAATGAGGCAGAAAGTGCACAATTTTTTTTTTTCCCATTTGATTTTTCTGAGTAAAAGGACCAGCTGCAGGAAAAGAGATGTTTTGCAGCTAATGAAAGACCTGTGAAAGGCAACCCCCAAGCAAAACATTTGGCTGGCACCCCTTGCTCCCTAGTGCCCTCTGTGCTGACTCAGAGGCACAGGCTGCAAGCACACATTTAACATCAAAATCATGTCCTTCATCGCAGTGCAGCCAGCAAAATGCCCCTTAAGTTCATCAGAACCTGGAATGGGTTTAGTGGCCAACTCTGAGCTGACTCTGTTTTAGCTGAAGACAACACACAACTGTGCTGGTTTGGGTTTTTTTGGAGGGAGGGAGTGTTACAGCAATGTCACACAGTCACTGTCTCCTTTGAATTGCTGGAGATACCAGCTGAAAAAATACTACAGCTGTGCTTAATGCTAACTGAAATAATCTAATCAAGATGAACTCAAACTGTGCCAGTCAGAGCAGAGTGTTTGTGGACAGTGCACCCTCAGCACTGATCCCACATGCAGCTCCTAAGGCTCTGCTCCTTTCTGCCTGCCACAAGCACTAGTGCCTTAGCAACTATGTGGTTTGCAAATCCACAAGCTGTGGCTGCTGGCCAACACCACCAGCTGACGGGGCCATGGGAATCTGCAGAAGCCATCCAAGCTCCCTATTCCTACTCCCCCAGACGGGACAAGATGCTCCTCTGCTCCCCTCATGCTAGGAGCTGTGGGCAGCCAGCTTCTAACCTGTTCACAAGCAGCACAGGCCACAAACAACTTGGTGCAGAAGCAAAAGCTTTAAGCTGAGATCAAAGCCTCCAAATCACATGAAGGGTTAAGTGTCAAAAGAAAAAAACCAGCACAAACCACTGTCTAATTACTAGGAGGGAACAGATTTTTATAGGATCCCTGAATAAATGCTCTGATTCACCTCACCCCTGTCCAGGGATCAGCCCTGTCATTCTGCTGCCCTGCAGTCAAAGGCAGGTTTTCTGGTGAGACTGGACTGTGAGCTCAGTAAAAGCAGAGCTGAGCCACCTTCCCTGCTTATGTTCTGCCAGCCACTGGTTAAAGAGGCTCCTGTGGGCACAGAACCCACGAGCCTCACATGCTAACAGGGCTTGTTTCTCCTGAGAGAATCTCAGCCCTGCCTTCCCAGTGCAGATGTGAAATCAAGTACAAACAGGAGCAGATAGGGTTATTTTTGTAAGCAGAACACTGGCTGACCCAGCAGGCAGAGAGCTACTGAAAGGAAGCAACTGAGAGGGGAGGAGAAAATCAGCAGGGGTCAGAAACAGGCCTGGGTAGAAGTGACAGTGTTTCTGTTTTTCAGAAGGATGGGAATGGGAACACACAGCAAACTGAGTGAGCCAAGAACAAAAATTTGTGATGCAGGATAGTGGTAGTATTAATTTACAGATTCACTGCCCTAAAATGTCAGTGAGGGAAAGTGAACAAGCATAATTTACAATCTATTACAATACTATGCCACAGAAAATACGAGGTTTTTCAACCAAACTGAACTCAATTTTTAAGCCATTATTACAGATGACTGTAATAATACCTCCACAGTTACTGGGGAGGGTTGGAGAAGATGAATTTGGACTACCCAGCAGAGACCACTGAGCTGAAGGGATCTGTCCTGCTGCTGCTAACAGCCTCCAGTCCCAGCCTGTTTATCCCAGACTGCTGAATTAGGCCGCTCAGGTTGTCCAGCTACCACCACCATCAGTGCCTGAAAAGGTAAAAACACGTTTTGGAGTGCTTTTCTGTGGCTCAGCTCCTCCTCTCTGCTACTTACACCAGCATCCCTAGATCATCTCCTCATGGAGTGGGAACCCAAGGAACAGAGTGAGAACTTAACTGCAATTATCACCTCCATTATTACTATTCAGAGCAATCACAGTCTATCAGTCAGGCTCTTCCTGCCAATACCAAACCTGTGTCTTATCTGTAACACAGAGGGTACTGGAGAAAAGAGCTACTAAATGGGCATTTTTAACTTACACCTCTAAGTCTGGCTGCTCTCATGTAATAGCCTTTCTGACATCAGAAATGCCATCTTTTTCTTTCTGTGATCTAAAAATAAATAGCAGCTGCCTCAGCACATGGTTCACTGGTTTTGTCTATGCTTTTCTCCACAAATGGATCCCACCTGTACCTGGGGAAATGACCCATAAAAAAGTGTCCTTTATCTCCCACAGGTTTTATCACCTGACACTTGAAGTCATCTGACCCAGGTAAAAAGAAGACTGCAGCTGTCAAAAATACAAGATTGCAGTTTCCCAACCCATTGTTCCTATACATAGTAAAGCTTACTTCTACCCAGAAGTACTTGGGCCTCTGATTTCCCTAGCTCCTGTGCAAGGTTTTTGAAATGCCTGCCACATTTAGGGCTTATGGTGTCTACCATACGATCTAGGGAAGAATAAGTGCAGAGCAAATGCCTGGTCTCACTGAACACCCACAACTTTCACTTTATGCAGTTTGAGGCTTTTCACTGTTCCAGCCCTCCCTGCAGACCTGTATTTCCATGAAAACACAAAAGTCTTTACTCCACAGCCCTCTACTGCAAGTGGGTCCAGACACCAAAAATGAATGAACATCACCACTGAGTTAAAGAGCATTTTACTTTAACCACAACCCTCAGAATATGTAGTGGTGTGGATGATCACTTTTCAGCGTCAGGAGGCAGTAATGGAATCTAAACTGGCACAATGAAACGAGGAAGGTCGTGCAATCACTCCCTGCTGGATTCAG
>VZUA01024484.1:0-10764 GCA_013401035.1 Horornis vulcanius | reverse complement strand
TGTCAGCTGGGACTTTCTGCTCCTCACAAACCACGTCTGCCCGGGCATGAGAGCTCTCTGGGACCACTGTGACACACACCAGTGTCTGCTGAGGGTGAGGAGGGCAGGGAGCAAGCAGAGCCATCACAAACCTGATTTGCTCCCTGTGCTTATCCCCGGGATTCAGTGGGCAATTTGTACTTCTTAATTTGGCTTCCCCTCCTAATCACTCAAACCCTGATGGGGACTGGCTGTACCTTTGCAGGGAGCCCCTGCCTTGTGGTGCCATTCGGGCTGCCCAGAGCACAGCCCACCCTGCAGGGAGCTCTCTGCAAAACCCCCACCTGCTCCCAGCTTTTCTGATATTCCTCTTTCCAGGCGTGACCTTTCCCCTGTGGCTGCCCGATTTTGTTTTGTGGCCTGGAACCCTTGGCTGGGGTGTAAGAGCAGTTTAATGTCTGCTCTTGAACAGTGAGCTGCTCACCTCCTGTGAGTGCATCCCTCTCTTGGGGCACCAAACCCCCAGAGTGGCCGTGGGGACCCCTCTGCACCCAGAGCTGGGGCTCTGCAGGCTGCTGCTCCAGGGCTGGGGGTGAAAATACCTGAAAATGTGCCTCTGCTGGTGGTTTCACTGGGTTTGGGCTTTATCTTACAGAATGTGTCCTGTGCTGCTGGATAAACTGAGCCCATCCAGCAGCAATTTGTCAGGGCCCTGCTGGTGGCTGCAGCCCTGGGATTGGCAGCGTTGAAGGTCTGGAAACCCCCAGACAAACCATCAGATCCCTCTCCTCCTGCACAGACACATCCTTCAGCTGAAAAAGAGAGTCAATCAGTCAAAATGTATCTTTGTGAGAAAAATGGCTGAAAAAAAAACTTTGGAAAATCCCATTTTGTGGTTTATTTGCTCACAAAATATCCAAGTGATGACCAGGATGGGTGGGACAGATCTGGCAGTTCATTCTCCAGAGGCATGGCACAAACAGTTGTAAAACCCAGGAAAATCAGCACCCTGCTTAAACCCTGGATTTTCTGGAAGAAGAGGAGGTCTCCTGTGTGGTGAGCAAGTGTTTCTGAGCCACTCTGGTGCATCCAGCAGGACCTGAGGCTTTTGGGGGCCAGAATAACACACTGGGGAGGACAGATGATATTCCATCTTCTTTAGACTGAATTACTTTTCTAAAAGTGGTTGCTAATGCTCTCTTGCTGTGATATTTTAAGACCTACTCAAATGAATAACTGCTATACTGAAGAGACTTAATTACTGGAAGGTAATCCAATAATGATTCAATGAATGACCTGTTCCATGAGATGGTGAAGTTCAATATGGGGAAAGATCTTGTTGGGTTTTTTTTTTTTTTCCTAAACACAAATTACTTAAGGTTGGTTTCATGCAAATGAAAAATCACCAACAAATTAATGCCAGAGAGGACTAATTTATGGATTTTTCCCATCTGTTGAGATATAGCTTATATATATATAAATATATATGTGATTATACATAAGCAGAGAGCTGAAACACAAAGTTATTTGTGAGGTGCAGCTCTGCTTGATGAAACCTCAGCCCGTGGATGTTCTCCTGTGTTTTGGCAGAGATTGTGTCCAGCCTTTTGCAGAGCTTTGTGTCCCCAGGTGCTGGGATGATTAATGCCTGTGGATTATCATCTTTCTCAGCTTTTGACACCTGCACTTTTAACTGCAATATAAAAGGTAATTGTGGGCCTCTCAGGGCCTGTGTTAGTTACAAAACACTAAAACCCAATATTGTAACTAAACCGGGACAAATCCTTTTGGTAATAAATCATTTTCCTGCCTCAGCACACCAGTGCTGAAGTTGTTGTCCTCTCTCCTGGGGGAGGCTGTGGTGGGATGGGGCTGCCCTGGCTGCGTTGGCTGCCTCAGTGCCAGTTCTGCTCAGCCAGAGGCAAGCTTTGGTGTACAAATAGAAAACTGCAGCTCTTCCAGTCCCACGTGGCAGGGAACAGGGATGTCAAGGAGAAAAGCTGGGCCTTTTCCATCTCACCTCAGAAGGAATCTCTGCCTTGGGGCATCTCAACATCCCTTTGAGCCACGGTGGTCGTCCAGAATTGCTGTTGCAGACCCCAGTCCTTTGTGCATTTCTGTTTCAGTCATGCAGAGCTGCATCTCCTCTCACTTTCAGCTGTCTGTTATCCACCAGTTTGAACACATTTAACATTCTCCATCTTCACTCTGGAGAATGAACCTTTTCAAAATAATTACTCCCACTCATCTCCAGAGCAATCGATAGAGTGAATAAACCTGGAGGCTGCCAGGGGCTTAATTCAGTCCCATTTTCTAGAAAATATTTTGAAAGTGAAATGAATGGACCCAAATGTGGGACTAAGTTAGTGATGTGCTGCTGTGACAGCAGGGACTTTCCTTTTGAAGCTGTTTGTGCCTTGCATCAACACAGAAATGATGGGATGTCTCAGGTGTGAGCTGCATCTCAGCTTTGCTCATTTTTGAGGCTGAGTGGAAAAAGGAGGGATGGCACCAGAGGTCTTTGCTGCTCTCCCCGTGGCAGGGATAGCTTCTCAAAAGGATTATCAAAGAGCACACAGTTATCACAAGTGAATTGGATTGGTGGATCATGGTTGACATGGAAAATTTCACCCTCCTGATGTCTCCTCTTCTCCCTTGGTGCTACCTGAGCACCTTTTCCTCTTGGACTGCCGAGGCAGCTTTTCATTGCTGATAAACACGTGGAGGAGAAAACCTAAAAGGAGCCTGCTGTAAAGCAGGAAATATCCTCCTGCAAGAGCTCCTCTCTCCCTCCTCACAGGAGAGTTTGGTGCAGTTTGGTTGCTGAATGTGCCAGCTAAACTCAATCAGATGAATTATTAATGCTCTGCAGGCTGCTTCTTTCAAGTGGCTGAGCCGAGCAGCTTCGGTGGGGCGTGTGTAACTTCAGCTCTCAGCAGCAAAAATAGACTGCAGGCCTCAGAGGAATGGGAAGCTTAACAGACTATTTCTGTCAGCACAGTTTTAGTTCTATTATGTGTTATTTTGTCAGAGTGGATGGGGTGGATTGTTATTTTGGACGTAGTGGGTGCTCTGACTGAAAAACCACTTCTGTTTCCTTTCTATATGTCACAAGCTGCTCCAAGTTAGGAGCCCCATATTTCCCATATTCCCGGGCTGTATCCATGACCAGGAGGAGATAAACAGGATGCTGTGGCTGTGCTGCAGGTTCTCTTCAGCCTGTCCTGCTTCCAACAGGCAACCACAGCTCCTAGGGAGAGGATTTGCACTTCATTAACAACTCAAGGTCAAAGAGGTTGAAAATCTGCCTTTCTCTTTATTAACCTTTCTCACTGCTGATATTTAATTGGATTAATTAATCTGAGCACACAACCCTAACACTCTGCAGCCCCTCTGCTGCACCCCTGTGCCAGAGGCCCTGCATCCCTGCCTGGCTGCCCTGCCTTGGTGCTGAAGCTTTTCCCAGAGCTCTTGGTCACTGAGGCAAGGGAATAAATCCAGAGGCAGGAGCAAAGATGCCCTTGCAAGGCCTTTAGAAGTGTTCAAGGCTCATAATACAGAGTTTATGAGTTGGGGCTCCTTCCTCACAGGATAAATGCTTGTTTGCACCCTTTGCTGCCTCACTGCTGGCTGAGCTGGGGCAGGTTCTGTCCAGCTCTTTACTGAGCATCACTTCCTAGGCTGAGGATTTTGCTGTCAGCATCAAGCTGGGATAGAAATGAATTCATACACATTTCCTGTGTTTCCCTGGGTACATGGAAATGCATTTGGCAAAGCCAGTGGGGAAAGTACTTTCTAGCTCTTCTGAATGGTGCCTCTCACATGGGATTTGCTGCATTTGGTGTGAGAATATAAATCAATATTTGGGAGTTTGTTTTGTTGGCAGTCCCAGTAACTGCTTGCTCTGTACACCTGTGGGTGATGCTGAACATGCTGACCTTGTCACACCCAGATAAGGTCAGACTGGCCCTGGAGATTTCTGAATGCTCTTTTTTAGTTCATGGCAGTCTTGTTTCCTGCCATGCTCAAGATGCTGGTCTCGAACACTTCACTTCTGCTTTGAGGTAGATGGTGGCAGAGAAAATCTGCCTTTGTTTTGTCGTTGGTGTGCTTTATTCCTTTCCTGCCCAGGCTCTCAGATTTATGGGGACTGGTAGGATAATTTCCTGCCATGCTGTGCTTTGCCAGAGCCTTGCCCTTCTCTTGGTGCAGTGCATCATCCCCTGCAGGTTTTGTGACATCTGGTGGCTGACATATTTTGAGATATTTCAAAATTCCACATGAATCATTTTATTTGCTTCCTTATAATTTTGGATGTGCCATCTTGTCAGTGGTGCTAACATTTAAGCTCTCTTTTAATTTACACTATTAAGCCAGAAGGAAAACAATCAAACACAGCAACTAAACGTGGATTGTCTTTGTCTTCAGCTTCTGTGTTTTGCTGATAAATTCACTTACCAGCTATTCCAGTCAAGACATGACCTTTTTCTCTCCCTGTGCTTATTAAATGCAACAAATAATAAAAGTTCATGAACCCCCAAAATACTGCTACAAGTAATTTTATTTTAATGAATAAACAACTTTGCTCTGAATGGAGGGGCACGGAGAGCAGGAATTTCATTCTGCACATGAGGAAGCTCTGCACCAATTTTAGATTTTTGCTCTGCCTGTAACAGCAACCTGTCTCCCCCCAAGCAAGGACAACTGTGATAAAAATTAGAAAACAACTTATTTGTTTCCACTTCCTGCGTTTTTATTGTCAACTCCACCTCCCACTTTTGTTCTCTCTGAATTTCAAGGCTTCACATCTGGTCTTGTGTTAATTGCCCCTAAAAAAAAAATCTGTCTTTATTGGAGGAATCACAAATCTTGTAAGCTGCCATAGCTGCTAATTAAATTACAGCTGACTTTTGATGTTACAGAAATAAACATTTCCTTTGCATTTTATTCTCTCTTTCCAAATGGGCTATGGAGTAGTCCTTGCAGAGGCTGATTTCGACTGCAAATGCTATGGAATAATTTCACATTAAAATTATTTCTTTCAAGGCAAAAATATCTTCAAAGTAGAGGTGCAGAGAGAATTTGGGAAGGGATGTAGCAGCTGACTTGGGTTGGGTATGTTTTTTGAGGGGTTTTGGGTTTGTTGGGGTTTTTTTGGTTGGTTGGGCTTTTCATTTTGGTAAGAATGAAAACTTTCTTTTGAAATCTTTTCCTTTATTTTCATGGTTTTGTGTGCCTGGCTTTCTTCTGTTGGGCTTGCTGTTCCAGGGGAGATGTTTAGAGCCAAATCAATATTAGAATATTCTTTATAATAGAATATTCTTTATAATATTTATATTCTTTAGTATTAGAATATTCTAGAACTTTGGGGTCTGAGATGAGAAGATCTCTTAGTCTGATTCCCAGGTGGGTTGGCAAAACCAAAACCTGGCATGGCTTTTACTACTGAGACTGGTCTGGGGAAGTTTCTGTTTCTCTCCAAGCTGTGACCTGAAGTTTCTGAGCTGTTTCTGCTCCACACCACACTCACTTCATAGACCTATAATAATTATTATTCAGGGAAAACGCATCCCACAATCACAGCAACATTTAGGCACGTTTTCTTCCTCTCTCTACAAGTATGTTTGCTGACAAATACATTGCTCAAGCCATTTACTGGGTGTAAATCACAGCTACACCTTCAGCAGCTTTCTGAACTTTGCCTTTCACCCCAACTGACTGACACAAAAGGAGGTGTGAGCTCCCAGAGGGTGCAGAAGAGGTGCAGGGATGGATCCCTGCAGGGATTCAGGGATTATCTCCCAGGGAAAGCCCTGCCGGGGTCAGTGGGAGAGGAGGGGTTTCTTGCAGCACCTTCACTGCTGAGGGCAAGTTTGGACCATGCTGCTGCAGGAGGCCTCCTCCCCAAGCTCCTTATTCCTTAGGAGAGGGCTGGGGGAACATTCCTTTGGCCAAAGCGGTCCCTGGGAGCTGGGGCAGTGGGAATTTGCTGGTTGTGTCCCAGGGGATTTGCTCCGGCCCTCAAGTGCCAACTTCCATTTAGAAGAATGTTAAGGATTGTCCAGGAACAAAACTGTCACTGCACCATAACTCTGCAGTGCATTGTTCACCCATTCCCCACCCAGGGCTCAGCTCCCAGCTCAGGTTTCTGCCTGCCCTGTGCCCCAGGTGGGATTTCTCTTGGTGAGGAGGGCAGGGGTGGAGGCTGTGCCCTCATGGGTGGCTGTCCCCAGTAACCAGGGAACGTGGGGCTCTGCTAATGAACTCTTTTTGCTGTTTAAAGCTGATACTTTATTTTTATCTAGCCCTTACCAGACCTTGTGGCAATGCAAATGCCTTTTTAAAAGTCCTGTGATATCACCCCTATGTCCCAGCACTGTATTTCATTGCAATTTTAATGCACAGCATATTCTGCAGATCCTTTCTAAGTTTCTCTTAGAGAAATGTATCAAATTCCAGCCCAGAAGTATTTTCTCTTTTGAGATCCATCGATTTATCCCTCATTATCTATCTTGGAAAGGCTCTTCAGCAACCCTTGGGATGAAAATCTCTTGAATATATAGAGAAATGATTTTGCTGTTGCTTCACATGCTTGACTTCAGTTGGCTTTAAGCATCAGTGAAAGCTGCTGCTGCTTGAGGAATGAGGATTCCATTTTTCAGTAAAACATTCACATAATTCCTTGCCTAATGGACAGGAGTTGTTCATGGCACTGCATGCACAGGAGGTGTTGCTGTGAGTGAAAAATAAAAAGCCATTTGTAGGCATGCAGGGCACACAGAGCAGGAGCCTCATCGTGTGCCAGTATTGTCCCCCCGTGTGGGGGCCTGTCCCAAATCAGACACTCAGACCTGGGAATCAGCTCTTTGCAGGTAGAATTTGGGTGTTTGCCCCCTGGAATCACAGGTGTTTGGCATGATGCACATTTATTTAGGCTCAGAATAAAGAAAACCAGATGAGCGAGGGAGCTGGAAACAGAATTTGAAAAATATTTAAATGAAAAATGAGATTATAAAAAGCTGGTTTTGTCAACTTCCCAGGCAATAGGAATATGAAATGGTCTAATATCTACATGTATTAAATGAGATTAAGAGCAGAGTTTGAAATGGAATCAATAAAGATTTCAGGGGATGAAAGGATTATGATGAATGAAAAACAAAGCCAAAGGTGCCAAGTAAATAAAATATTTCCAAAAAGATAGACTAAAATTTACATTGCTGTGGACTTTCTGCCAGAGGATTTTATCTTTGGCTGACTAATTGTATCCCTTAATTACATTTAATGGTGGTGAGAAATGCACCGTGGTGTTTATTTTGAAGCTTAGCCCAGGATTAAAGCAGCTGCAGGAGTCCAGGAGTGCTGGGGACATAATCAGGTCCTTGGGAAGCTTTTTTGTTATCTGCATGTCTCTCTGCATTACCTGGCGCACGTGAGGGCTCTTGGACGGATGGATTCTCAGCTCTAGGTGTTATTTTTGGCTAAAGGATGTTTTCTGGTTCATTTCTCTTGCTAACAGCCCCCAGGTTCCAGCCAGCCCCAGAGCCAGCTCTCAGCAGTCTCAGGCTTTGATGGGAGGGACTGCAGGGCTGGGCAGGGAGATTTCCTCCTGCAAATGACTCTGAGGGAGGATTTACTCTTGTAATGTGCTCAGAGGGGGAGAGAAAAGAGCAAATGATTAAATAAGGACTGCAAAGTCTCTTCCATTTGATCCTGACACAGGCTGGTGTGAAATTTCCCCCTTTAGGTCTTTTCCTGTGGCATCTGCCAGGATTTCTGATCATCCTCTTCATGGGTGGAGGCTGTGTGTGCCAAAATCATCTTTGGTGGAATTACCCACTGCTTCTGCATCGTGCCAGTGGAAAGCTGTGCCCATTCTTTCTGCTCCACCCTGATCCCAAGGCCTGTGTGAGATTTGGATTCAGTGGGGAAGAAAAGATCAACAGTGGAATACTACCTCTGCTTGGGATCCAGGGACATCCGAGCTTCCTTTTGCTCTTTCTAAAAACAGATCAGCTGCCTGCTCCTCCCTTTCCTACTCCTCCTCTCCTCAGCTTGGCTGCTTTCCTCTTCCCTGTTTTGGAATGGAGATCAGGCTGAGTCAGAGTGAAGTTTGTCAGGTTCTGAGCAAAATAACTCACAACTGCCTGGGCCTGCTGTGATTGCTGCTGGGCAGTGGCTCAGGGGAGAGCTGGCCCAGGGAGAGAGCAGATCTATTGCAGGGAGAGCTGCTGGCACTCAGATCTGCATCAGCCTTTGCTCCACCTCTGAGGCCGAGTTCAAGTTAAATTAAATCCACTACAACCTCATAAATCCTCTTGCACTATTTCAGCGTGAGCTGCCCTGAAATCTTTTACCCACCTGTCTTTACAAGATTCTTTTGGCTGTGCAGACTGAGAGGATGAGAGCCGTGGGATTTGGATGGATGGAGGTGTTAGATCATGAGTGATGCTGGTACCGAAGGCTGCAAGTCAAAACATCCTGAGAAATCTGTCAGGGTTTGGAGGGCTTGGCTTTGGCCCCTGCCTGGAACTAAAGGCTTTGGGGTTTCTGTCTAACAGGACCCAGGACAGGGAAGGGCACTGTGACCTCCAACCTTCTACAGGAGATCTGTGATGAGTCTTAAAATATGAAAAAATTATGGTTTATACAGACCTGTGTAACTGGCAGAGGCTGTAGTGAGAAATATAATTTGGTTTTCAATCTGCAATCACATGCAATTGCTTGTCTTTGATTTGAGCAAAATGTATAGCTTGTTGTCATGGCAGTCATTAAATGCTGCTTTTCTTTTGGCTTGGCACCATTTTTTCCCAGAGTCGTGTTTTATTCATTCATTACCATTCTTTACCAGTAACTGCAGTCTAAAATGTCACTTGTGGTTACTGCCCTTTATTCCACCAAGGCATCCCAAATTGTGTGTGCTTGTTCAGTGACCTATAACAAAGTCCTGTTAAAAAACAACAGGAAAGCCATGAAGTTCTGTGGTTAAAACTTGCTGAATGTGATGGAGCTATGCAGGACATCCAACAAAATCCAGCAGGACTTGTCTGTCTTCCTTATTTTCACTGGAAGCTTTGAAACCCTGAGGTGCAGGGATTGCCAGGCTTCTGCTGNGCACAGGGTGAGTATCCTTTGTGCAGAGCTCACTCCCCGTAGCACAGGGTGAGTATCCTTTGTGCAGAGCTCACTCCCTGTAGCACAGGGTGAGTAGGTGCCCTGCAGCTCCCTGGCAGGGCTCTGCCCTTCCCCAGCCGTGTGTCAGTGCCTGCAGGCTGAGCTGTTTCTCTCCAGTGTGTCCCCAGCTGGAATTTCAAAGAGCAGCTGTGGTTGTAACCGTGTGTTCATTGAAAGAAAAATCACCTCATGAATATTGGATGGAGCTGCTACCTGCAGCACACTTTGTGTGTGATGGTGATCTGGAAATAAATTGGTAGAAATTAGGTGATTATCACTGGTGGTATTCATGAGAATTTCCAGGCAAATAAATAATGGATAGAAATGTCACTTACTCAGCTTTAAACCTAAGAACAGCATCCTCATTATTCTATTGACTCAGTAAGAGGGAAGAGCTGCGTGCGGGAAGAAAATGGAAAACTAAAGACAATCAAAGCATTTCAGAAGCATCCTAAACTCCCCAGTGGTACCAATTTAGGGATGGAGAGCCCAGGAGGGGATTAGCGGTGGGTAAGAGGCTCTTTAGCAGCGTGATCACAGCACTTGCCTTGGTCTGCTCTAAGAACAGGAAATATTGTTTGTCACAGGCCCACAGCTGCCCTGTGCTGCCCCTGCAGTGGCACCCAGGCTCCTGGGAGCTGCCCCATCACTGCCAGCCCTGGGGTTGCTCCCCTGATGGGCAGGGTTGTGGTGCAGCATAAAACCACCCAGACACGTCATGACCATCAGGGTTGCTGGTTCTTGGAGAAGAGACTACAGCCTGGGTGGGTGTTTTGTGTACCAAAGCACAAGATGAGTTTGGTTTGGTGTCTGTGGGTTCTGAGCAGGCCCTGGGGGCAGTGTGACACAGCAGTGCCCCAGGCAGGGCTTTCTGAGTGTCTGGGGGGCACGGGTGGGGTCTGGCAGCTCCCTGCTTTGTCACAGCATCCTTTTCAGTGTCAGGGTTTGGCCTTGACCTGCTGCCCTCCCTGCTGTGCCCTCTCTGGAAGTCCCATCACTCAAACACTGATAAAATTGCTGAGCTCTGTAGCTATCTGCTGGCAGGTAATAGTTTTTTGCTATCTCCCTTTCCTTCCACTGCTGATTTGTGACTCGTTTCTCCAGCTATTTATTTTCTGAGCCCTAGCATCAGTGGGAGAACCTCTAGGAGAAAATGAGGACAGTAATTGTACAGTGCCATTATTTGTCTAAAAATACATTTTAATACTTAAACAAAAAAAAAAAAAAAAAAAAAAAAAAAAAAAAAAAAAAAAAAAAGTGGCACTAGATATTTTCCTTTGAAGCGTGTTTGTCCTTGGGAAACCCCCCACCATTTCCAAAAGCATGTTCTCCCTCTGACAGCGTGTGCTGAGTTAAAGTGAGGACAGGAACATCTGAGCATCTCTATGTGTTTTGCTTTTGCTCAGTTACTTCCACTGGGCTGGAGGTAAAAGGCTCTGCCTGATGCTCCAAATCCCACTGAGGTCTTGCTGCAGCTGCATGGGGTCATTTGGGGTCAAACAAAATGAATGATTTTCCCCTATTCTTTCGTATAAAATGAATAATTTTCCCCTATTCTTGTCCTTATTAAGAAACAAATATCTCCTTAAAAAAACCAAAAAAACCAAAAAACCC
>VZUA01024477.1:361-11039 GCA_013401035.1 Horornis vulcanius | reverse complement strand
AATTAAGGTAGATTCCAGTTTGCAACACAAATTTTCAAAGTCCTCTCATTTTTTCAGCTTAGCATGCCATGCACTGCTGCAAACACCAAGGACTGGACAGTGAGGACCAGCAGAATGCACCGAGAGGGTTCCTGAGTACACAGGTACAGGGAAAAGTGAGCATGCAGAGAGTGAACTGGGGTTGTTCCCTCCTCCACTCCTGGTCTAGGAACCCTTCCATGTGCTGTGTTCTATTTATTATTTCTGCATTGCATCAGGGGGGAAATATTCACACTGAGCCACGGGGATTAAAGACTGAAGCTCTAGAGAAGTCGGATCACATCCATCATATCCAGCTGTTTTCAATTCCAACACCTCACACCTGCTTTTATTTATTATTCCTGGGCTAGACAAGACAGGGCTCATTTTTCAGCCTTTACAAGCTTTCCTAGAAAAGACACAAATCAATCTATTCCTTCCCCTTTTGCCTCTGCAAGAGAACATTACAGCAAACTCCTGACACTGCAGACCTGACCTACAGGAGCCACTCACATCCTGAGGCTGGACAGCTCCCTCTGCTCTCCCAGCATGGGGACAATGGCCCAAAATGGAATAAAAACATCAACAATTACAGAAATCTGTGTCAGCACAGACTCTTAACCCCACTTACTCCCACTGATTTCAACTGTCTTCCTACATTGGAGATGGACTCAAGAGGTTTGGGTGGTGGTGAAGGAACAAACTGATTCATGGAACATTTTAAGTAATGGATTCTCTCTCCCCTTTTACTCATTTTCAGCTTCCATTCCAGGAGCCTGCTTGCTGGCAATCCATCTGAATCACTTTCTGGTTCTTTATCTGGAGATCAGTCTGCCTGAGCATTTGATTGTCCTTTTTATCAAGTACTTTTTCTAGAGAGGGACTCACAAGTCATTCCTTTTGCAACCCTCTCTCATGTCACAGGTTAGCCTTACATTAGGATTTTTATAACTAGAGTAATAATCCAGACACAATTAAAATGCAAACCAAATGTCCCAGGCCTCCTTGTCCTTACTGCACAAACATTTTCACAAGTGCAGTTGTTCCTCTCACACACCTGGCACACCAGGTTATTATTTGAAGGAGCAAACTTGTGTCTTGATTGCAATTCATCCACCTCATTTTTTGAATCAGCCAAGTACATAGAAAGCCTTCCCACACCAAAGAAGCAGGCCCTTAAGTTCTTAAAACATTTGAAATTCTTGCATGAAATTTAGCACTGAAACACAGAGTATTATCATCTGTAATGAAATGTGTTAGGAGATGCTGAATACACTTGCTTTAAAAGGCAACTCTGCCACACTACTCATTAAAAAATCAAGGATACTCCATAACAAGAACAACTGTCACTCTGAATTCAAAACCAAACTGATTCCCTAAAATTTGAAAGCCTGTAATAAAACATACCTATAGCTGCCATAACACTGATGTGCTGTAAATCTACCCACTTTTGGGAAGAGCAGTGCACACTTACCAGACAGACATCAAGGCAATTGCCCATGATACAATGTTAAAAAAAAAAAAGCTTGTACGTTTTGCAGTAGCATCAAGTCTCTATTCAAGTGTAAAAAAATTAATTGACTCCATCTGTATTGGCCTAATGACTGATTAAATGACTAATCACGGAAGTCTTAATTAAAATCATTTTTCTGTGCAGAAGAGGATGGAGGGAGGAAGGCAATCATTAATGTGTTCTAATGTATGTCAGATTCCATTTGTGCCTTTTCCTAACAGCCACCAAATGAGTAATTACACACAAGGTCATTCTGTAAACTTTGTGCTCACATGCACTGATTGGATCTGGGTTCTGCACGGGGCTGCTTCTTCCCCATCACAGAGCAGGTAATTAATAGTGCTCAGCATAAATAATAAAGGAAGCTGACATTTCCTCTTCCATCACCAGCCAGCCCAGATTCACACACAACTTTCATCCACTCACACTCTCCATCAGAATTCAATATTCTCCATGCACTGACAGGGATCCCCATCACACAGTGAAATTCCAGGAATTTTTCCTGCATGAATAAAATGACCAGGCAATTAAAAGAATCCTTTCCAAGTAAAGCAGGATGGCAGTAGGAAACTTATTTTAAATTTTATTTGCCAGCCATCTGATGACCTGATGCATAGTGACCTCTGCTATGGAAAAATAACAAGCTGCTTCCACCTCAACAGCTGAGAAGAATCTATTTAAAACAATGTATTAAAATGTGTAATGAAATAAAAAAGTGCATCTTGAGACTGGATAAACCAACTTTCCACTGGCATGTAACACAGCACCTACACTTTTTGATGTAACATTGCATGTAAAGTATTAAAGTCCAAACTACAAAGTGTAACACAAAATATTTTGTTTGTTGAATGCTGTCCTGAAAATCTAGATATTGTTATTTGTAGCCACAGCAAATCTGCACGCCACCAGCTGCAACAATTTTCCATATCCCAGATGACAATAAATTATCATGAATAAATTAAGAGGTTTTATAAAGCTAAAATCAAATGTTTTAATAGGGAAAAATAAGTTTGTGCAGCCACTTTTATCAACAAATGTCCAATTCTATAACTTTCCTTTCCTTCAAAATCCTGAATTCAAATGTGCAGCACTGGTGTGAGATGCAGGTGCAGAATTAGGGGCCAAGTAAGTTCCAGTTCTTCTAAAATAACTGAACTTTTAGTGCTGACTGAGTTTCTCCAATTACTGTTTTTCCTAACCAGAAGAAATCTGACCCACAGTCCTGATGAGGAAGATCTCTGCAGAACCACTGGACATGACCATCCTCCTGTGAACAGACAATGTGCTGCTTCAGAGTGCCCAACTGACTAAAAATAGGGCTGAGAATATGGAGGGAGAGGCCAAAGGGACAAAAAATATGAAAAGAATCTTAAGTCATTACATGACTCTATAATGTCCAATTACACTTCTAGCATGATTAAGCACTACCCTGTCTAAATCATTCAAAATCATTGAAGTCACAGAACAATGTAAGTAAAGCTACATCAAGCAGCTTCATCCAGATTTCAAGAAAATACGATTTTCAACTGCTCTGAATTAATTATAACACAATCTTGACCCTACTTACCACATAACAGAAGAAAACAAAAATATGTGACAACAACTCTCTGCTTGCAATAACTGTCAGTGTCACATATGAAAGAAGTTCATTTTACTAATAAAGGAAATAGAATTGAGTGATAGATTTAAAATTAAATTCAGCTATTCTATAAATGTCAATCAGAGTTTTAAGGTGGCTCTCAAGGCTTAAAGCCAGCACTGAGACTCAAACGTGCCACTCTCTGGGCTTCTAGGGAATTAATGAAGCTCAATTTCATCTTCCTTTGAAGACACATACATTTAAAACAACCACAAAATCCATCACCACCACACCAGAACACTCCAAAATAAACAACATACAGATGGCACAGTAAATCTTTCAAAACCTGAAGATATTTTTATGGAATAATTCAACACAATCTGCACTACTCTGCTAATGCAAATGAAAACTTGCACAACTACCTAAATTACAGGGTGGTGTGCCATTCTTAATCTTCTCAGAAATGTAGGAGTTCCTGTTTCAATCATTTCTATTGTTTGAAATACACCCGGTGATAATGGAGCGGCTGCCACTGCAGGCAGAGAACGACTTCTGGGTGAAGCCAATTAATAACTCAGCTCTTGCTGCTGGTTGGAAGTGATCAGTAGGCAGAGGGGAGGATGGAGGTGTGAGAGCTGAGAGGACACTCAGTGCCCTGTCTGAAATTCAGCCCTGTGCTTTTTCTGCATAAATTGATTATTTAGGTTACTCCTGGTCTTTAATGGTGTAAAATATTTAAAAGTCAAGCACTTCAAGTGTTTCATTTCAGGGACCTCTCAGGTAGATCCCCTCAGCACCCAAGGACTGACCCTCCCCATCCCAGTTTGACAGGCCAGCTAAGCTGGGTGAACAACACCCTTTGTATTTCTTCAAGTATTGAAAAGTATTAAGACATCTTAGGCTCAAAGACAGAGCAGAGAGGATGATGGTGTCTTGTGAAGGCACCTCCAGATATTCTAGATCCATTTATCTGGGAATTTGCCACTCTTTAGGCCATTGAATTGGATGAGACAAATGGGTTCAGACTAAAGGGTCCAAATGCATCCAGGTGATGCCATTTAAGGAAAAGAATCCCAAGAGTCTACACTCAATGGCCTGGTCACAAGGCAAAAATGAGGGACACAGTTGCTGCATGTGGTAAATTAAACCTTTTTGAGTGTGATTTAAATGGTTCATGGAATCACAGAATCCCAGAATGGTTTGGGTTGGAAGCCTGGAAAGTCCATCCAGTTCCATCCCCTACCATCAGCAGGCATTCCTTTCACCATTCCAGATTCCACACCTCTGATTTCTGTGATTTGCCAGTGCACATTGTCCCTTCTCTCGTGACCTAAACATGACTTCTCATACTGGTTGAAGGTGAGGAAACATCTTGCCTGTGAGAGAGAAACTACTGCACCTCAGTGGGCCCAGTCTGATTTGACACTGAGACCTCTGTCTGTCCATGGCAGCCAGTCCTGTTACCATTATTTGATGCTTTGCTGTTGGCTGGACTAGTGGCAAAAGTGGAGAATGTCATCAGGGCAGATCTGCTCAAGTATTCCGAGAGCCTGTAACCTATTCTACAGCAGAGAAATTAAAGCAAACACTGAAGAAGTTACCAGTAGCAGGCTGAAGTAAAAGTCACTTTCATCACAACCCAAATAATGGGAGGTTGAACAATACCTTTCTCTGAACTGCTGCAACTTCCATCCGTGTCAGAGGATTTCTATCTCCCTGCTCATTTTTTTTCAGCTAAGAAATGCAAATGAGCTCTGCCCTATTCTTCTGTTTGTTTTGTACAGTGAGCACAATTTCTGCCTGAACGTCCAACTGTATTTCCATCCTCTTTGTGTCACACAAACCTCATTTACCAGTCATTCTTCTCCACATGAAGAGATCTATAATGAGGAGTCTTTCTGTCATTGCCCTGCTCCTCTGAGTCAGGAATTTTCATTTCCCCCTAATACTTGCTGCTGTAGCTGCAGTTTCATTTACTGTCATACCACAGCCTTAATGTGAGCACATCTGTGGCTGGAGCATGGAAAAGATTCAGGATTGTTCTCTGAGCTGCCTATCGATTAAACAGTTACAAGAAACCAGAGGGTTTATTTACCATGCTCTCACACAGTACTTATAAAAAGGGAAGGTTTATTCACTGTACTTGAAATGACAGTTTATTCTTCCAGTTACTAAATTCTCCCCATCAAGCAGAAAAACGTAATGCTTGTGTTGTTTTCAACAAGCAAAATGCACTGAAAATCTACAGTTTGGGTTAACTTCTGATCCTTTAACACCACAAAGGCTCATTATATTGTTTCCACACCAAATTACATCCTAAATTTTCAGTAAATTGAAACTAGTGTGTTTTGGTGGTGGTTTGGTTTGCTTTTTTTTTCCTTGAGACCAGGGATTTTCTGTGATCAAATAAACAAGAATTTAAATATAAATTAAATAAACAATGAACATTGCCATAGTTCAAATCACCATTGCAAAACTTGACCAATCCAATAAGCAGAAGAGAAGGTTTTCTTCTCTATGTAATTATTTGCTTTTTAACTATCTACATTCTATGCAATGGAATTTTGGAGCTTTGTTTCAACATGCCAGTTTTCTAGTGGCAAAGTTAGGTGTAATGGTAAGGTTAGGTGGAATTGCTCAAGTCTCATCAGAGCAGACTGTAAAATTTAGCTAAAAAGGTTTTCTCACCTAAAAAGCATATAAAGTAGATTTGTGACAATTTTAAAGGCATGGTGGAACCCTTTCCCCAACCTACTTCATTTGAATGAAGGGGAAAAAAGCTCTTCTAAAACAAGAAAAGCACTTAAAACCCCCACCCAAGCACCAAAAACCCCAACACCAAAACCTCTCTAAAGTGAAGGACTGAAAAATGTTATTGCAAACACAAGCCCAGGCTGTAAGGAAGTTAGAGGTGCAGTGGAGTAAAGTGTGAAGGGCAGTGTGACCCCAGAGTGCACAGGTAACACACCCAGGGCTCTGTCCAAGGGGACAGCAGCAGCAAGGGGAGGTGCCGCACAGGGGGATCAGATCCCTTGGGCAGGCAGCAGCCTCCAGCTGAGCAGCAGCAATCCTGATTCACACATACCTGCTGCCTTCCCTCTTCTCCTGCGAGACTGTCATCTTCTCAGCTTTCTCAGCAGATATCCTGCCACTTGGCTTTTTGCCTCCTTTCTGCAGGAAAAAAAAAAAAGTATTTCTGTAGTGCTTCGGGGAAGTGCCAAAAATGGTGTAATTTATGATGTGCTAGTGTTTTCCTTTGCATTCTTAAGTTAAGAACAAATGCAAAATCATCAGTACTTGACTATGGTGGATTTTGATTTACATACATTAAGATTCTCTTGTGATTTCCTATTATGTATTTCTGTAAACAAAATTGGATCCTGGTCACTAAACTATCATCATCCCCTGCAGTGTGAAGACAAAAGCCAGAATGTACAACTCAACAGTCAAAAGAATTTGAAACCAGAAGTTGGAGCACATTATCTGATCTGAGACTCTCATCTGCTCTTCCTTTTTGGAACATTCTTACTGGGAGTGAAGCAAATAGTTCTCTATAAATAGTAAATAGTTATCCATACCTGAACTTTGGGAATTGGCACGTTTTATTTTCCCTGTTTGAATAATAGGATCTAGGCTTTTCCCCTAGAATTTTCTCAATACAGCTTCAGTTATTTTCTGAACAAGTTATTTTCTGGACTATTTCCTGGAACTAAAGGCACCATTGCTTTGCTCATTTTAGTGTGTTGTATCCATGCAAACACAGTATTTTGCACTAAGGTTGGCACAGACAGAAGTTTAACAGCTTTTACTTTTCTTCCTTTCCTGAAATCTCTTCAGGATCTCACTGTAAGAAGTACTGCAAAGCCTGAAGAATTCTGTTGACAGGATTACACAAAATTGGGGCTTTTTTCCCCCTTTACTCAGAGGTAACAGAAATTATTCCACCTCGCATGATTTTTGCCACAAACCAGCACAGTGAACAATTATGGAACACTATGAACCCTCATGATAATTTTATACCAACACACCCTGCAGGAACCAAAATTTCCCTATTAATTAACTTCTATTCCCTGTGAGACCTGCAGAGAGGGTGCTTTGGTCACGTCCTTAATGGGTGGAAACTTGCAGAAGCATTTCACAACACAAACCAGAAGCCAGGAGAATGCTTGATGGGTCATCCCCCATCCTGGCAGGAATGTCTGGTGTTGGAAAGTTGTTGTTTAATATGGATCATTAACAGCACTGCTTGCCTCAAATTTTGTGGGGTGAAGTGAAAAGAAAGATCAAGTTCTACTGCAATGCTTTATCTGAGCTAGAAGACCTTAAATAAGAACTTTGCAGTTGGCAGTGCTGCAGTTCCCTCCACAGCACCATAACTTTATCATTATATGGTGTGATAAAAGTTAAGCCTTTGCCTCTGCAAGGACATTAAATAACATCTTTCTCCCCATTAGCTTTTGCTGTAGTAGCAGTATTTATTCTCTGGGCAATGAGTGAGAACCACACTCCTTACAGAATAACTCCAGGTTCTTAATGCACTAACAGTTTCAGAAAGGTTCCTGTGTCACTAAATTTAATGTGTTTTTAATATTATTATTTTATTAATTGATAGTTCTTGTGCCACGCAGTTTTAAAGGAAATGTTTAAGAGCCTCTTAAACATCAGTGAAGTCCTACATGTGGATAATCCATTTATTTTTTAAAAAAATCTTCATGCCAATCTTTAGCTTAAATAATCTCAAAATAAGCAGCTGTTCAAAGAAAGGTGTTCAAGATCAATGGCTTTGAGGCCCTGACAGGATTTCACATCAGTCCCCTCGAACTTACACACCTCTCGTGGTAGTTCAGTGGCCCCACTTTACATAGCACAGGAGTTTCAGACAGCAAATGAAACTCTTATGCTGAGCATTAAAATAAATTCCAGTTTCACATGCTTTCAAGTGAAGCTAAAGCATCCAAATCAGAGAATCATTCCTTAGATACCCCCTTATGTTAATTTTAATTACAACAATTATTACTACCAGCAAGACAAGGCTCATGTGCCACCTTCGAGGGCTAAGTGCCAGCAGAATGACTCCTTCCATAACAACCCTTCAAGATAGGGCAGCCTGACCTCTCTGGGAGTGAAATATCAATTAATTATCTTTTTACAGTCAATTCAATTACAGCACACTAATCACTGGTGTAGGACATCAAGCCAGAAGTTGAGGGTGGGTGGTTGGGGAGAGGAAGGAGAAAACTTTGGCAGGGAAGGACCCTCAGTGAGACTGAAGGGGCAGTAACCCCACAGACGCAGCTGAAATGTTTGTTAACATCCCACAAAGAGTTATTATCTGTTTGGAGCAGAATAAATGCTGCAAAATCATCCTCATTTAACTGAAGGTTTTTAAAAAGAAAGAGTTATTGTTCCTATGGGTAATAGACATTTCATTTAAAGGTGACCAGACACACTGCATTAGTCTTTAATGCTGGAGTCAATTCACCAAAGAGCTTTGTTCATTCAGGGGGAACAAAAAAAAAGATAAAAGATGATCTATTCAGCAGAAAGCAAAATATATTTAATTTTTGTTAAATGAACTAGTATTAACTCAAGTTACCAAGGACTATTTCACTACTGTACTGATGCCAAAGAAAATTATCAAGTGTGATGCATCTACAGTAATGCACTCAGCAGAAGAGCAATATAGAAGCAAACATGTTGTAATTTATGACCCCATTAGCATTTCTACAGAGGCCAAGCTTCTGAGAACATGAATAAACACGTTAGTATATGCAAACAACCCCCAAATTTCACTACATTTCATTGATGGCATTGGCAAAATAAAATGGGGAGGTGGGTGTCCCTTCCACGAGGTAACAAGGGGCAGGACGAGAGGAAATGGCCTCAAGTTGCACCAAGAGAGGTTTAGAAAAATTAGAAAAAGTTTCCTGGGGCTGACCAGGCAGCTGGATGGAGTTCCCATCCCTCAAAATGTTCAAAAAACTGTGGCAGGTAAGGCCATGGTTTGGTGGTGAACACAGTGGTGGTGCTGGGCTCACAGCTGGTCTCAGTCTTTCCCAACCTCAATAATTCTGTGATTCTGTGACTTCATCACAACTGTTCAGTTTCTTTACACTTTTTAACACAACCCTTAGGAACAAAAATTGAATTTGAGTGGCTTTAATTGCAAAAAATACTATCTTACAATGAAAAATATGGGAATCTTCTAAATTTCCTTTTTTTTCTCTGTATAGTAACTTCAGCTCACTAAAGATATTTTTTGTGAGAATGACTCTCATCCATATTAAAGCATTCTGTGGAAACAAAGACTTCACTCAGGGGGAGGGTTCATCAAACCCACTAAAATTATAATCATTTAATAAAAGTAATGACTAGTCTGTATTTAAAATATTTTCCCAGGCAGCACTTTAGCATATTGTGTATTCCAAACAAAGTGCTGTTGCATAATCATTAACTCTGCACCATGGAGATCTTATGAAGAAAATAATAAAGATTTTAGTAAAATAAAGAATATTAAGTTTTCTTATGGATAGAAAACACACCCAAGCACCCACAAAGATGATAGGAGAGAGTTTTGCTGGAGTTTAGAGTAGCCACAAGGGTTTGAGACGTTATTTTATCCTGAGAAAAGCAGGGCTAGAAGGAAGCAATATGTCCAGTATCACTCAGAGGATCTGGGCTCAGAGCACAAACCCCCTCTTTGCCTGCCATTCCCATGTCACATCCACTGCATTATGATGTTACACCAAGCAGCCTTCAGGAACTACCCCAGAAAAATTCCTGCAAGCATCCAAACCCACAGGGAAATGTTAAATACGGCACAATGGCTGTTGAACCTGAGAGTCTGCCCTGTGGAGAGAGGTTTCAAACTGCAAGGATGGAAAACTGTCTTAGCAATTAGAGGAAAAATGTCTCCAACTCCTTTCTTTACGGTCAATATAACGTAAGGCTATCTTCAAATGCCGGATTTATTTTTTTAAAGTGTTCTCAAATCCAATTTGAAAAGAATTGTTTGAGACATACACGCTGCAGCCAGCAGACAATAACAGTCCTGCAATTACCAGCACCTGCATTCCAATTCAGTGGATTGACATTCCCGAGGGGCCGTGGCAGATTCCCTACTGACAACAATTAGCATCAAAATGTTCCCCAGTGTAAAGCTGTGGGTGGGAATTACAAAAGGTTAACAGACTAAATATAAAAATCTTTTTGAATATAAAATCAATGCGCTTTGTTACCGAAATCTGGGTACTGTAATTTAACCAAAATAGGGATTAGAGTCTCTGGCAATCTTCCATGTGTGTGAGCTTGGCTTTTCTTTAAGCAAAATGCTAAGCAGCCAATCTGAAAGTTTAAAACAAAACAAACCCAAGAGCCAAAGGAAAGCATTCTATAGTTTTGGGTTTTTTTTTCATTTTCCTTAGCACTAAAAGGAACACCACTCCTATCAAGGCTCACAATGATCCTGTTACATGGTCAGACTCAAAATCCCAAATTATTTTAGTGCATGATTTAGAGAGGGATATATGCCAAAAGTGGTCCAAAAAGAAAAAAAAAAAAAAAAAAAA
>VZUA01024354.1:0-12268 GCA_013401035.1 Horornis vulcanius | reverse complement strand
GGGGCGCGGAGCGGGGCCGGGCCGGGCTGGGCCGGGCTGGGCTGGACCGGCCGCCGCGGGCCGCTCGCCCCCAACTTCGGAGCTCCGTGCCCCGGCCCCCGGTACCGCGCGTTTTCTGCCCCCGCGGAGGCAGCGGTGTCCCGGCAGCGGCCGGACCGGGCAGGGCGGCTCACGGCCGCTTCTGCTGCACCTGGCGGGTTAATGGGCTGCAATTAAATATTAACGTTGTGCTAATAAAAATTAAATTTTCGAGTGACTTAGAAGCTGCAAATAGGAAATACTGTTGCGGGCTTATGATTTATTTTTTTTTTTAATTAAGAGGGGAAAATTTAATAGGGAAGCAGGAAAAGAAACAGAGTCCAAAAGTTAGCACCATCGTTTCGGTAACTTCCCGGTTGCATCTTTGCACTGACCACTATGCCTCAAACATGTGTCACTTGGTGGAGCAAGAGCAAGCACAACTCACCTCGCAGGGCTCCACGGGTCCTATTGTGGTTAAAGTCAGCCTTTATTTCTGCCCTTTTGATATATAAAAGGTTATTGCACTTTTTCGGGGCAATTAATTTGTCCTGCCTTCTTACCTGGGCAGCAGCTGCTAACACATTCTCTCCAGGTCCTGGAGGGATAAGTTACTGCCTGGCACTGTGCATGCCACTCCAGCCCCAGTGTGGTAGCCAACTAAAACAGATACTTTATATTAGTTCATATATAATGCTTAATAGGCAGAAGTATGTGTATTTAATAGGCTGTCTCCAGTCGTTGGACATGATGTAAATATACATTAATGTAACACTTAAATCCAGTGACTGGTTTCTCTTGGCTTGTCTGCAACAGAAGTATCAAGGGAGAATAATTTTAGTCTCTCTATCGGGGATGGTAAGAAGTGTTGGGGGAAAGGAAAAGATGTGTTATGTGTGTTACTGATGGGACATCACATCAGAAGATGGTGAAGGGGTGTGTGTACATATACATATACGCACACCATATATGTATACATACATAGGTGTGTGCATTTGTCTATGTATCATTCATTTGTTATTTTTTCCTCTGTCCCTACAGAGTCAAGATGGCTAAAGGTGATCCGAAGAAGCCCAAGGGCAAGATGTCTGCCTATGCCTTCTTTGTGCAGACGTGCCGTGAGGAACATAAGAAAAAGAACCCAGAGGTTCCAGTCAACTTTGCAGAGTTTTCCAAGAAGTGCTCAGAGAGGTGGAAGGTACCTTAATTTGTGACTTCCTGAAGGGATAACTTCTTGTGATGTCTGCTAGGATGATGTGTGTGTGTGTCTGAACACGAAGGTGCTGTTTGGGTCTGTGTGCTGTTCTTGGCAAGCTGTCCTGGCCATTGGTCAGGTGCTGCTGAAGCCTGTAGCAATACTGAGCGTTTTAGCCTTGTGTATCTGCCCATTTAGATGCTTCTGCTAGAGTCTGGCCTTTCAAGCAATGCCCTTCAGCAGCTACTGCCTTCCAGGTGTGTGTCCAGAGGAGGACTCTGACTGTGCTTGTGTCATTTCTGTTGCTGAGTGTGTCCGTGGTGGCTGTGATTTCCCGTACAGGACCTTCGTCCTCAAGGTGGTCCAGTTAGAAAACAAACAAATTCTGAAACTCCCCTATCGAGTTGATATGTGTCAGCTTGTTTACATAAAGTTTGCCAGCTATTGAGCAGTTGGGTAATCACAAGTTTGGTGTCTCGTGTTTTGGTTTTTTAGACCATGTCAAGCAAGGAAAAGGCTAAATTTGATGAAATGGCAAAGGCTGACAAGGTACGATATGATAGAGAAATGAAGGACTATGGACCAGCTAAAGGTGGCAAGAAGAAGAAGGACCCCAATGCCCCAAAACGACCACCGTAAGTAACTTTGAGGCAATAAATGCATGAGTGTTTTGGTTCATTTTCACACCCTGTATGTAATACAGGTTTCCAGGGAGGAGGTAGATGGGGGACACAGTGTCGGTATAGCAGGATTGGTGGTGATACTGCCTGGTAAACCTTTTAGGCAGCTTGTGGTCTTGAGCATGTTGGGCACTGGCACCAATTGTCAATACCTGGTACTCTTTAAATAACTCTTAGTGATGGAAGTGGCTGAATCACAGTGAGACTTGTGTATCTAAGATTAAATTGGGTGAGGGGATACAGAACACTTAATTAAAAAAGAGCATTGAGTGATGGCTGCAGGTCTGAGCCTCAGTAAAATCAAAACACGTTTAAGCTTTTGTTTGACTTCGTAAGTCAAAAAAAAAAAAGTTTCTACTCTGTGCTCGTGCACGTGTCAGTGTTGTGGAGGAGGGATGGAGGGAGGGGTGCTCCCTGGACGTGCTGCTGCAAATGCTGACTGTCCTCTGCTGTTTCTTCCCAAGGTCTGGCTTCTTCCTCTTCTGTTCAGAGTTTCGCCCCAAGATCAAGTCCACAAACCCTGGCATATCCATTGGGGACGTAGCGAAGAAACTGGGTGAAATGTGGAACAACCTCAGTGATGGTGAAAAGCAGCCTTACAATAATAAGGCAGCTAAACTGAAGGAGAAGTACGAGAAGGTAAGGAGAGTTGTCACTTGTGCCTCCTGTGTGCCAGCTCTTTTGTTGATGTGCTTTTGTGAGACAGGCCCAGCTCAGTGAGCTTTGCACAGGTTGGGGCAGGGCAGATAGAGATCCACAGGCAGATTTCAGCAAGGAGGGAGAGCTTTCCCCAGCGCTGTGCAGCAGGGGCTGCTCGTGCTGCTTCACAAAGAATTTGCTGTGCTGTTACAGGAGCTCTGTCCCATTATCAGGAAACTTTGAGAGGCTGGGTTCTCTTCTCCTCCTCAAAGAAACAGCCATGAATGCAGGGCTCAAGGCCTCCACGATTCATGAGCATGCTTAGGTGTCTGCATACCTGTGTGCTCCCGTGCTGGCTGTGTCCCTGTGGGGCGTGCAGCCAGGGAAGGCCAGCCCCTTTACCTTAAAAGCCCACTGCTGTACAAATGCTCTGTGTGTTTGCTGCTTAGAGCAATTTAAGACGTCCCCTTGACTTTGCAGGATGTTGCAGACTACAAGTCTAAAGGAAAGTTTGATGGCGCAAAGGGAGCAGCAACCAAAGCTGCTCGGAAAAAGGTAGAGGAAGAAGACGAAGAGGAGGAGGAGGATGAAGAAGAGGAGGATGAAGATGATGATGATGAATAAAACTGTACAATACTTGTCTCCATGTGAATACCATAGAGTAGGGGAAACACCATAAATGAAGCACCTCTTATTTGAGATGGTGTCTCTTGCCCTTATTAGGCTTAATTAAAAAAAAAAAATTGGATTCCGATCGCGTTGTAGTTTCTAAAAGTGCTCTAGAAATTGTAACTGGTTTACATGAAGTGGCCATGGGTGTAGTGAGCACCCTGAAACTGTATCAAAGTTGTACATATTTCCAAACATTTTTAAAATGAAAAGGCGCTCTAGTGTTCTCCTAACTCTGTGCACTTTGCTGTTGGTGTAACAAAGCATTTAAAAATGTTTCAAGCATTTTTTTAATTTGTAAGGTGGTGTTACTATATGGTTATTGGCTAGAAAATCCTGGGTTATAAACTGTACATATCTATAGTTTGTAAAAACTAGACAGATTCTTGTGGTACATGCTTAGAGTGATGATGCCTTAGAGGAGCAGTGATTACTTGGAAAGGCTGTACGTTCCCCGGGGTGCCATGGCCCAAAGCATGCACTGTGAGGGTAGATCTATTTACACTACAGTGGGCGTCCATTTAGCTTAAAGTTGTCTTTCTGTATATAGTGAAATAGCATTCTGCTGCCATTCTTAGTTGTGGAAGGGGGTTCAGCTGGCATGAGAAGTGTATGGGTTTTTTTAGTTAAGTGCGGTAGTTTTTAAACTGAAACTGTAGACATCTCTTCATCGTCAACTAAGTGAAGAGCCAGTGCAGCAACTGAAGTTCAAAAACACTCTGTACTTAAACAAATTTGCAACGTTCTGTTTTTTTTGTATGTTTAGAATGCTGAAATGTTTTTGAAGCAAAATAAACAGTATTACATTTTTAAAACTGTTCTTGACAACACTCTAAATTTCTGGTTTTAAAGGATCTTAACAACAGCAAGAGGTTCATTTTGAAGTCTGTGGCATCCCTCAGGGCTGGTGACTTAGGAAACATTCTGACTCAAGGATTAAAAAAAAAAAAAAAAAATTAAAAAAATGGTGGCCAGCCAAAACTGGCTGAATTGAAAGAGATGGCTGCTCCAGCTAATATGCAATCGTAACTGTTTATGGCTGAGTGGCATAAGATGCTATGCAAGTTTGAACTTTATTACTTGAACTTGGGAGCCTAAATGAACATTCATGACGTAATTGTTTGTTTGTGTGTGTATATAGCAGCATTCAGAGATGCAGAGAAAGGTAGGTGGCTAGGAATGAGGCTGACACCATGGAATAAGTATAAAAGCATAGTTTGGATTTTTTTTTTTTTTTTTTCAGTTGTGTTGGGTAAATTTATAGCCCAAATGCATTGCTGTACATATTAAAATGTGCCTTTTTTGTCCTGTGTTAAACTGTTTCAGACTTGTGGTTTTTTCTAGCCTCTTGTTTCGTGGCAGGAGCCAGGCGCCTAAGTCTAACTCCCTGCTGAAGTAGGAGCGTGGCACAGGTACTTGGTCTGTGTCCTTTCTCTGATGACACAAGTTTCAGTAGGATTTGGGGGTTGTGAGGTGGGGTGGGGGAGCAACAGGTCTCTTTCCCCTCTGGTCACCAGCTGGCTGTGTCAAAGAGCTTTGCCTTCTTTCCAAATCCAAGCTGGGGATGCTTTGTGGCGCTTGACAGAGGCAGGTGATACCTGGTCTCTAACTGGTGGCTGTAACCTTAGCATGGGAACAGCACGAGTTGGGAAAATACAGCAACCCCCAGGCTACCCCTGAATTCCTTCCCTCTGCTGGCTCTAGGAGTGTGTGCTTGCTTGGTGCAGAGCAGGTGGGGGTGTGAGGATTCTTGCATTAATAGCAAGGCAAAGCTGTGGGCTCCTGTCTTCAACCCAGAGGTGCAAACACTGGGCACGTTTGAGCTGCTGCCACCTCTGCTGCTGAGCCAAGCTGGGGATAAATGGGCTCCCAGCCTTACAGGCAGTAGCTTTAGAGTGGTTAAAACTACTTAGTTGCCTAATTGGGTGGCACTTCTGGCATCCTCTGTCCTCTCAACAACCATGAGAGCTTCTCACCAACGACAGCTTGGCAAAACTGATCTAGTACTGAGATGGACTAAAACCTGAAAGCAAAATTTTCAGAATGGAGCAAGCTAAAAAAGTTTCATGAAACACAGCAACATGTAGCAACTTCTGTTTTTAAGGCTAAATGACAGCTGAATCACTCAAATACTTTTATAGTTGCTTAATTATGGTAATTTTTAGTATCTTTAATGCACAAAAAAAGTGGTATTTGCCCCTATTTTATGGGCAGTTGCATTTTAAAAGCCTCAATAAAGCTGCATCTGGAAAAGAAACAGGTACTTCTGTATTTGCTACCCTTTCTGCATGTCTTCTGATGCAAGGGAGTAGGCAGCTGGAGCTCCCGTGGAAATTTGATGGGGAAGTGGTGGAGCAGGAAAAAAAAAAGTGATGGCATCAGTTCAAGAGCTCTAATGTTGTTTCTATTGTCTAGCTGGCAAAATCTCTCCTTAACCACATATGGGACTTAGTGTAGATCACTGTTGTGCAAATCAAGCTTGGCTTTGAATTAACTGCTAGTGAGCTGAGCCCCTATTGATAGTATCAGCAAATGAGGACTGGAGCTGACACCTCTTTGTCTTCATTATATTGGAAATCAATTTAAGTTGCAGAGCTAGATCAAGGTCTTGGACCTTACAGTGCACACACCTAAAATCTGGCATTCCTTGGGGATGCTGTTCAAACGTGAGGGGCTCACATTTGGGTACTGCAGATGTAGTGGTGATGTTTCTTCCCTGAATTCTCTGTTGTGGATAAATGCCATAGTGTGAATGCGTATAAATAACACATAATCTCCCCCCACACTGTTTTGTGTTCTGATATGTCATCTCAAATATTGGGAACTGCTTAATCTCACCCAGCTCCATTATTTTCATGGAACACCCTCCAAATGCTCTTTTTCTCTGCTTTGAAATGCCTGTGGTGTTTCAGAGAAGACGTTTCTGCTTCGTGCTGCTGCACAACTCAAACTTCTAGTTCAACTTTAGCCCCAAGCCAGGCAAAGTAAATATGTCCCTTATTAACTCCGTGATAACAGGTGGAGAAGGGTAAGGATAAAATTGGGCAAAGGAGGGGATGGATGAAGGGACTCTTCTTTGCATGAATTTGACAGAACTGACTGTGAGACTGCTTGTGTTTCCACAATGCCATGTGGTGATGCCCCTGTCCCTGCTGAAGTTGGGCTGAGGGACCAGGGCTCAGCTGAGAAGCAGGGATGGTGCTGGTTCTGCAGCTGCTAAAATCCACTCACTGCTGGGGGGAGGCAGAGGAAGGCTTGACTGGGTGGGATGGTCACTGGGTGCCTAAAAGGCTCTCAGAGCTCTGAGAACTTCTGCTCAAGAGAAAGTGTCTGGTGATGTGGGGCAGAGACAGCACTGACCCATGTCCTGCAGGTCATCTCCCGTGGTTAGTGATGTTTGGTTTGCACTCAGGATTGTCCAGACTCTTGGGAACACGGTACCAAAATGCATCACATTGCTCTGAAATCAAACCATCTGCAGGGCAAGGGGATGAACAAGGCTGCTGAGCCTCTGCTGAAAGTGAGCCTGGGAGTACTTAGCATGGCCCAGAGAGTCAGAGGCTGCAGATCCCACTGCTCTGTAGCTTACACATTCCAAAATTCAGCTGGGATATGGTAAATACTTGGTGTGAGCCAAATCTGAGCAGTTAGACTGGGAGGAAGGGGCTGTGTCAGGGGAGTCCCACCGTCGGTGTGGCAGTCACTCCTCGCAAGCTGTCACAAGGAAAACCACATTGCAGCTTGGTTTGCTACTGCTCTGTCAGGACCCTAACACATCTGTGGGGAAGGACTGTGTTAGCTTTCTATAATAAAATGAAATAAAAATCCCAATACAAATTAATATCTCCCTAGGACAGGGAGAGTCTGCTTTGGGGATGGGATCGAGGATACTGACACAGTCAAAGCATCTCTCACACCTTCTCCACTTTTAGGGAGTTTTACTCACTCCTAATAAACCCTGCAGGAGCAGCAGCAAGGTGCAAGGGCTTCTGTTGGTCCTGGCTCAGCAGGTGGCAGGTGAATGGCTTTTTACTTCCAGCCCCCAGCACTATTCTGGCAGCCACCTCGAGTTTATGTTTTCCCTCTGTTCACTCAGGCTCTTCTTCCACAAGCAGAGGAACATCTCCCAGGTAAACCCTCTTCTGCTGCAGGTTTTGGGGAGTTTGGGCAGGGAGACAGGGTGTTTCCAGTGAGGGTGAGAGCAGGATGCTGCATTTCTGGCAGGGCTTTCTGACAAGCCTCAGACCCCACTCTATGAATGTTCACCCAAGCTCACTTTCCTCTAAAAGGTAATGGGAGGAACTCTGACAAGTGGCATCTTGATTTATTTCTAGGGCTAAGGCTGCACCACATTTTAATGCAATAAACTGAATTGCAAATGACAGCAGTGCTGCAAACAAAGAGTGCTGGGACCCTGTAAAGGAGCAGTTGCTCTCTAAAGGTGTCAGCTTGCAGTGGGGAAGGGACTGAATAACCAGCATGCCTGCCAGGGGGTTTTGTGCCCTATAAAGTGTCTTCATCCCCTTTTGCAGCCTGGGCTCTGGTGTGTGCCTGCCCCTGCTTGTGCAGCATTTGGTAACCTGTGCTCAAAGCACTCTGCAAACATCTCATCCTTCCAGCAGATCTGATCTCTATGTGCTAAAGCAGTATGTGGATGGGGGGGATGCCTCCTTGCCTGTGCTGATGCTCTTGATTGGAGTTGCCTGCTGCTAAGAGCTCTTCCCTGAGTGCCCTCCTGCACCTGGATCCCTAAATTAGGCAGGAGGAAGCAGCAGAGCCGTCCTGGAGCTGACAGCTCTGTATCCTGGGTGGTGAGTAACTCCTCCCTTTGTTCCTGGATGTGGCATGGCCTCACAGAAGCACCTGTGGGGTGGCTAAAGCCAGGGCTTTGTGTTGAGCAGGGGTGGCAGGTGACTTCCCCAGGAGTGGGGAGCCTGAACATGGTGTGGAGCAGCAAACTGGTGCTGTGGTGGGGCTGAGACCTTTGGAGGCTGGGATGCACAGAAGCAGACATTTGTTGAGAGGAAAATGCATTAGCCGTGGTACAGGGATGCCTGTCCTGTCACTGTGTCCCCTGACAGGGTTGACTTCGTGTCTCTGGCTGAATTCAGCAGAAACCACAGCTGGGAGCCCAGCCTTGATGTGGGGCTGGCTGGTTTGGTGCTGCTTGTGGTTGACTTTGGAGCCTGTGAGTGCAGAGTGAGGCTGCTCTGCCTCCCTCCCTGCCAGCTCCTCTGGCTCAGTGCTCCCTGTGGGACACCTGGGGAGCCAGAGCAGCCCCTCTGCACTGGTGTCACACACCTCTGCAGCCAAACCTGCGTGTGCAGGGGGGCAGGTAGGATGCTGTGAGTGATAGAGTTGCTTTTCCTTCCCAGCCTTTCCCCTTGGAAAGCTCCCTCAGGTATTTCAAGTCAGAAAAATGCTCTTTTTAAAAATATTAATCAAACATGTCCTGGCTTTGTTGTAAGAGCTTATGGCTTGTAAGTGTTTCTAACTGCTTCTTTGTGAAGCTTACAATTTGCTTTATTTCGTTTAGAAAATTAATACCCATAGCAGGATGAAGTGATCTGAGGGATTGCTTGAGACAAATGCCTCTTGTCTGCTGCTAATGACTGTGTGATTGCTCTTTCACTGTGTGTTACCTGGCTGTGCCAGCATTAATACACGGTCCTGTAAAAGAGGCTTGAGAACAGTGTAAGCAGGGTCAGTTTGGTCTCTCCCATTTTCCTACAAAATGCATTGGCTGAGTTTTGTTCTCTTTAGCTTTAGAGCTCAGGCTGGGGAGCTTCCCTGGGCTTGGCTCCTGTTGTTTAAGGCATTACTGCCTGTAGGTCCTGGCTGGGATTTCTCCCCAGTAGCAGGGAGAGCAGAAGGAAACATGCAGGGTGTTCTGATGCTTTATTTGTTGCTTCATATACTTCACTTAATTTTTGCAAGCTGCTGGGAGGTTTTTGAAACCAAGCTCGAAGATCAAGATGTCAGTAAAACTCTTAAAGTTTTCTTTCTTCAAAGGAAAAGTGTCTGAAAGTGGAATAGAACCTGACCAAACAGAATCATAGAATCTTTGAATTGTTTGGGTAGGAAAGATCTTCGTGTTCACCTTCCCCTAGATGATGAGGTTTGTGTTAGAGTGTCTAATTACTCACTGTCACTTGTGTTCCATTTATTGGTGATTCCCACCAGAGCTGTCCAGCAAAAAAGTCCACTACAGCCCATATTTTGAGCCTCACTGGTGAGTCACTTTCAGTGGTTTTGAACACAGAAGGATTTTGCCTCTTCCCTGTGCATCTCTGCTAAGAGGGAACAAATGGACCCATCCCCTTTTAGTGCCCTGCCTGGGGAGGAGATAAAGCTCAGCCCTTTGACTTTGCCATTACCCTTATGAAAGGGGCTTATGGAAAAGAGGGAGAGTGACATTTTACACGGGCAGATAGGCATAGGGTGAGGAGGAAATGACTTCCAACTAAAGGGAGTAGGTTTAGATTAGAAGTTAGGAAGCAGTGGTGAGGCACTGGCACAGGCTGCCCACGAGAAGCTGTGGCTGGGCCACCCTCTCCTGCTGTTCCCTGTCCTGCTCTCTCTCAGCCCAGCACAGCAGCTGTGGGTGGCACATCTGACCCGTCTGACTTGGGATGGTGTGATTTGGATTTAAGTTTTGGACTGTTTTCTTCAGCTTTCAAGGGCTGTTGCTCCGTGCCAGCTCAGACACCCACTGCTGCTATTCCCCTGGGATTTTTGTGCTCACGGCAGCATCAGGACGAGGATGGGAGGTTCCAGGGATGCAGGGGCTGCTGCTGGCTGGGAGCCTGCTCTCCCAGCCGACCCTTGTGGGGCTGAACAGTTGTGATGGAGGTGGGAAACAGGAGCAGGAGGCAGCTGAGGGATGCAGGTCTCCAGGTCTCGAGCAGACGGCATCCAGCCCACAGGGTCTCACCATATGGTGCTGTATTTCACAGCCAGCCCCGAGCACTGGGGCTGGGCAGCCACTGGGGATGGAAGGGAAGGGCTGATGTCAGAAATGTTTGCTGCTGTTTGTGCTGGGCTCTCTCGTGGGGGTGGTTACTGCCAGGGGAACACGTTGGGCTGTGCTGGGCACACCTCGTGGCAGGGATCAGCTGCTGTGGGGGGAGATAAGGTGTTAGTGAACGTGTAGGCGGGAAGCACTTTTATCTGTGTTCTCATCCTGCCAAACAACAGGTTCCTGCCCCTCAGAGGTGCTCTGGTAGGGTCTCTTCTCCATTTCCCCCCTCCCTGGCCTTGCTTGGTTGGCGGGGCTGTGCCAGGGCAGGTGGCAGAACCCTGGAGCAAGAGCCTGTCCCAGAGCAGAGCTGCAGATCCCTGTGGTCTGGAGCAGGATTGCCTCCAGCCCTGCAGCCCCAGGGGGTGAGAGCCACCTTCCTGCCATGGGTGCTTGGGCAGCCCCCCAGGGAGGTTCTGTGGGGGCAGCCCACCCTGCCAGGGGCTCAGGGTGCCCGTGGTGGGAGAGGGGATCCTGCCAGAGGAGCTGCTGCTTTGCTGGGAGCCTTCTCCTAAATATGGACGTGATTATTTTTAATTTTTTATTTTTAATTTTTTATTTGCTTGCTCTGGAATCCTTTGCATTTTTCCCTTAATCCTGAGGAAAAATCAGCAGTGCCCTGCATGCATGTGACATGGCTGCACACAAACTCCCTTTGTGACTTCTTTCTTTCACGGGAGAGAAACACATTCAGGAAAAGCAGGGCCCTGACAACAGGAATCAAGTGTTTCTAAATATGGACATCCTTTTTTGGACTAAAAAGTCTTTTTGTACCATGCATATTTCCCCTGTTAATCATTTCCTTTTGTTCCTTGCAAACTTGGGTCCTCCAATGTTATAGAAGGAATTATAGCCACTGTGTTTGTAAACTTTTCCTTATGATCCATGAGCTGCCTTGATGTTGCACGGATTTGCTGGGTTTTCTTTTTAGTGTGGTTGGAAAGGGCAGCACTCTGATTTACTCACCCTAGGCTTTCCCTTTTTTTTTTTTTTTTTATTTTTTTTTTTTTTTTTAAACAGTCATATTTGGCCTAAGCCAGTCTCGAAATATTGGGGATTTTACAGGCCATTGAGCTTTGCCTGGTCCTATTCACTGCTTTTGTGTCGCACTAATTGGCTTGATAAAGAAGGGCCTGGGCTCTCTGGAGCGCTTCTCCTCCAAGGTGAAATGTGAGATGGAGGGGGAAGTATTCAGATGTTCACTAGCAGTTATGCTCGCTGGATAATCTGAATGCATCAGAAATGAGCTAGAGCTCAGACAAAGTAGGGGATTAGGAGTCTGAGATGGGCGAGCGGGTGGACATCTGGAAGCCTGCTGTTTAGCTCGTCTGCTGGGCTGGGTGCTGTCTTCACAATGTGGGTTAGAGGCGCCGAAAATGAACGGCACGCCGGGATCACGGTGGCTCTCTGTGGATGTGCTCCAAAATAACAATTACTGTTGTTATTTGCCGAGGACCCCACCCTCCCCAGCAGAGCCCTGGGCCTTCAGGCTCCCCCTGGGACGCTGCAGGGACGTGCTCTGCTCTGNTTTTTTTTTTTTTTTTTTTAAACAGTCATATTTGGCCTAAGCCAGTCTCGAAATATTGGGGATTTTACAGGCCATTGAGCTTTGCCTGGTCCTATTCACTGCTTTTGTGTCGCACTAATTGGCTTGATAAAGAAGGGCCTGGGCTCTCTGGAGCGCTTCTCCTCCAAGGTGAAATGTGAGATGGAGGGGGAAGTATTCAGATGTTCACTAGCAGTTATGCTCGCTGGATAATCTGAATGCATCAGAAATGAGCTAGAGCTCAGACAAAGTAGGGGATTAGGAGTCTGAGATGGGCGAGCGGGTGGACATCTGGAAGCCTGCTGTTTAGCTCGTCTGCTGGGCTGGGTGCTGTCTTCACAATGTGGGTTAGAGGCGCCGAAAATGAACGGCACGCCGGGATCACGGTGGCTCTCTGTGGATGTGCTCCAAAATAACAATTACTGTTGTTATTTGCCGAGGACCCCACCCTCCCCAGCAGAGCCCTGGGCCTTCAGGCTCCCCCTGGGACGCTGCAGGGACGT